>JAJHUR010087049.1:0-61721 GCA_027495735.1 Lutjanus campechanus | reverse complement strand
TTGGACTATCAAAACCACTAGTCAACACTGTGAGTCACTGTAGACTGTTACTCATCTAAGGTCAGCAATGATTAATAAGCAGAATTTAAAGTATTTAGAGGAGGAAAGACTCCCACTATCCCTCCAATAATGACCTGACTGTAAGATTAGATAGCTTCACTGAGTGTTGTTGCGAGACTTGTGAAGTGTTGAAATGAAATGTGTGCAGCTTTCTTTTTTTTAAATCCATGTAATGTAATGTTACTCTCCAGCCCTGGCTAGTTTAAATGACTCATCTGTTATATCTATTACCTGGCGTATGTTTACTTATAATGCAGCTTCTTAAATCTGATTTAGCTTTGCGAACTGTGACAAATAGTTCTTTCTGAATTGGAGCCCATGTACTAATTGTTTAAAATCCTGTTAAAAAACACACTTAATTACTTTAATTCTTGTTGTTTAAGCACCTGCGAATAATTATTATTGAATTATATAATTTCTAGAGCTCAGTTTATTAATTAGCTCTGTTTTAATATTGTTTGATGAAACAGACTCGAGGGTTTTGGAGTGAAAAATGCACCGTGACAACAGCTAAATAATTTCCCCCTATCAAGCCTAAGTGGCAACAATACAGCCGGGACACCTGTGTAGACTGCTGGGCAAAATGTCTCGCTGTGCAGCACAGTGGTGTGCTCTTCATTTTCCTATGCTCTATGCAGGTTGCACAAGTATTTATTTAACATTTTCTCAGCTCCGCATTTTCCAACAAATGTTCCCTTTGCTGAAAAACTGTGACACTGTTATGAATTATAAACTGTAATATTATTCATTTTACTTTCCTGTAGTACATCACATTGACAATGGGAGCTTTGGTAATATATAATAAACAGTACATTCAGATTGCAAATATTTAAAATATAGGGCATTTTGGCACTTACATAAAATTACATTTTGGTCCGAGAAAACTTTCTAAAATGCAGTGTTTCTCAGGACAGTTAAAGTAAATGAATACCCTACCAGCACTCATGATACATACTTCATTAATCCAGATGGGGTGAAAATGAAGTCATATGTCATAGTCAGCGGTGGCAAGTAATGAAGAACATTTACTCAATTGTCATAATGTCTGCGTTTAGGATTTTTAGGGGGGACCTGAAACATGGCTTGGTGACATGCCGGAGCCACGGTCCTCCAACACTATAAGCCCCACGAACTGACTCACAACCGACACCACCTACCCTCCCTAACCGTCACTTACGGATGAACTTCAGCGCCTCTCTCAGTTCAGATCAGATCAGCAGTTCACTTCAGTTCACTTCAGTTACAACAACAGAGGAAACACAAAGACACAAAGAAAAAAAAATACCATCCTGTCTCTGTCCTCTGGCTCTGGTGGCTCAAACATGTCTGGGTGTGTCCAATAAAGCTGCCAGACTGAGCGTCCATGTTTCTGGCTGGGTGGTTAATAAATTTCTGTGGTGTGACCAACACAAAACACACATTTATTGATGCTTTATAGTATCTTTAAGCTTAAAAACTATTTGAAATCCTCTCGGGTTCTCCGGCAGATGTATTGTCACAAAGATGAAAACTGGGTTGTTTTTCTGACACCATGAAAAGTTGACTAGTTCTCACAGGACAGCAACACTACAAACATATGATAATCTTATAAAATATGATGCATCATTGTTGATTAAACTACCCAACACTATATAAAGTAGTTAAAATTAATAGAAACTTTAACATCAATAGTAAAATGCAACATACATATTAATGCAGCAGTAATATTAATCCAAAACCATCATATATCAAAATACTGGAACCATTTTACTGCACAATGAGTTTTTTTTTTTCGCTTGATACTTTAAGTATATTTTGCTGATAATACTTTAACTTCAGTAAGGTTTTGAATGCAAAACTTTTACTTGTAGTGGAGTATTTTCACAGTGGGATATTGGTACTTTTACTTAAATAAAGGATCTGAATGCTTCTTCCACCACGGGTCATAATTAATAAGATGAAAGCATTTCATTCCCATTATTATTGTTAGCTTGGGATTGTAGTTGAGTGTAAATACAGTGTTTTTGGATATTTGAGCAGGAGTTTTCACCCTTATATTTAGCCTTCTTTGTAACATATTAAATCTCAGCAGGTGGATTTTGTTAACTGTCCAGCTGTCCGATCTCATCACAGACTCTTCTGTTGATAAATTGGTCTGCTGCTACTGACAGTGAACAGTCAATCATAGTTGTTTTTTTTTTAATTTATCCTCTGTAACACTTTAAATTGGCCACTTTTAAATTTTTTTTCATGGAATTCTGCTTATACCTCAGTGCACCGGTACTAAAATAAACACCAAGCAAAATAATGGTGCTTCTACTTTAGGCAAGGCGAGGCAAGCTTATTTATCACATTTTTGACATAAAGGCAATTTAAAGTGCTTCACATAATCATAAACATACACAACAAAAACAGAGAAGTTTTAAAGAAGGAAGAATTGAAGATATAATGAGAAAAGATGAAAAAGTAAAAAAGTTTTAAAAAGTGTAATGATGTAGTGGGACAGGGGACAGTTAATCCTCAGATCAAATGTACATATTTATCCTTTTAGATTGTTTACGTTTGAATTGAGTTATATTTATATATTATATTATATTGAGATACTGGCCGAGATGCCTGCCTTCTCTTGAATGTAATGACTAGACATGACTTTGTTTGTGGTGCTCAAAGTGTCAGAAATTATGTTGTGCAAAGTGATAAATATACACAAATCTATTATTTTGTCATTTATCCCCATGCTGTAATCTTAGTCAGGCCTCCTCTGGCAGCAGCACAGCATCTTTCCATCTTCCCTTACAACCTGTGCCAGAAACTGATAGCCTTTACTATTCTTATGGGGACACTGTATTCCCGTCACTCTGAAACCTTGTGACATCAAGCTAGGACATATTTATTGTCCCCACAATCCATAGCCTGAAATATCCGCCCTTGGCCATATCAATGCACGCATACCCGCAAAGAGGGGCTGGGCGATGAACAGGTGCCAAAGAACTCACATGGTAGACAGGCTCAAAGCATTCCTCTACCATAAAATTTCACTGGCAGGCAGCTGATCAAAATAACTAAATAATGGTTTCCAGTGTGAGTAAAGTCTACAAATCTCGCATGGAAAATTTGATTTTCACAAGCTTTTTTTGGTGCTTTCAGTGCCACAGGCTGAGAGCCGTCTAGTTCCATTATATTCAAGAGAAGGCAGACATCTCTGTGGCCCAAACCTCTGCATCTCACTCCAATACAATCTAGATAGATAAATAACACTACAGGTAAAAGGAAAAATATATGTTTGAGTTTACGGTGAGCTGTGCCTCCAATATAATATTTTGGTCCCTCTTAGACCTGGAAGTGCTACAGGCTCTTAATAGAGTGTACAGAACCTGGACAATGTTTCCAAAAATCCACAGTATCACTTTCAGTCCTGTGGCTGTTTACCAGTATTACACTAGATCCTTATAATCCCCACTTTCCTGTCTGTTTTCAACATGAACCATGAGTGAATATCAATTATGACATGACAGAAGCAGCAGTATACAGTCCATGCTATGAATGTAGATACAGCTGCCGTCGTGCTCCCAGAAGTCCCATATGGAAAGGTTTAGCAATCAGCAGCATGTTAGCCACAAATTTTAGATGTAACTACATGTTTACTCTTTTCCACTTTACACCCTTTGGGGAAAATAAACAGGCTGCAGTGCCCATTAAAGCACTAAGAGAAGAGGTAGCAGACAGATTCAGTGATTGGCCTGCAACAGTACAATGGTAGTTACCACTGTAAATGGGTTCTGCTCCTTTTTCAGCTGTATGCCCGTATGATCCACAAGTGAGCAGCAGCCATTAGGACTCTGGCAGCAGCGGCGGTGGCAGTTTTAACAAACGATGCTCCTCCAGTGGTCCAGCTGTAAAACACACAGCTCAGCAGGCCTCAAATAGACATCATATCAGCTAGGCTACATCATATTGTGATATAAAGGCACAACAAAACTCCCGGGACTCCAGCAGGCTAAGATCCCAAAACCTGCAGAGTCCCACAGAAGCACCACTGGCCGCCTGCAGCTTTGTTATTTCTGAGCTTCTCTATAATACAGCCCATGTTTCAGAGTGTAACTTTGTCATTTACCATATAATTTCCTGAAACTTAAGGTGTAACTTCATCGTATGATTCTGTACATATAAAATACTACTACTTAAATGCAGGACAGAGGAAAAAAACAAAACAATGATGAACAATGGAGTAACACCTGGGGTTTTAGAGAGTAACTTATTTATGGTGTACATATAAAATACTTGCTTCCTGCTGGTACTTAAATCTAGATAACTCACAATGGAAGAAAACAATGAAGAACAAGGGAGTACCAATGAATAATTAATAATATTTTTCTATTATGTTTCATGTCATGTTTTAATACCATGTGCAATATTACTTTCACTATCATATTCAATATTACTCTTCATTATTGTCATGTACAATTACATTTAATATCAAGTGTTAATTTTACTTTCATTCTCTGATGCAATATAACTTTTTATTACGCCAAAGCAAGATTAAATCGAAAGCAACTGGACTTGTTCAAAAAGCCTTTTTCTGAAGACGTTTCGCCTCTTATCCAAGAAGCTTCATCAGTTCATGCCTGTCAGACTAGTCAGAGCTAGTTAGCTAGTTAGCTAGTCAGAGCTAGCTAGCTTTTTGAACAAGTCCAGTTGCTTTCGATTTAATCTTGCTTTGGCTTACAATGACCTGGACGAATGAGAACATTCACGGACAACTTTTTATTACCTCTAAATACTACTTTTTCTATTTAGCTTACTTGTGTACTTAACTTGTCTTGCTTCTATTGTTATTCTGTTATTTTGCACTCTTTCTTTGCATTTACTCCTTATACACTTTATATTTTACATTTGACTTATATTTGATTGTGTGACTCTTATGTTACTGTACTTTTGGAGCAATCTGGCACAAGACATTATACTTACACAACCTACAAACATACTTACACTTGACTACTGTATGTATAACATGATACAATAATGTAATGATTTCACATATATATGAAGGTGGATCATAAATAACTAATCTTGAATGTAATATGATTTTTTTAATTACAAAAGACAAATAAGATATGCAGACAGTGATTAAAAAAAAAATCTTGATTGCTCCCCCTGTGGTTACACACTAATATTAGACTGTATGTGAGATTGTCAGTGTGTGTGTATAAAGTCAGTCTTATGATATCTTCTGCAGTGCAATATAACCAAATACATTTATAAGTACTGTACTTAAGTCGACAATATTTCAGGTGGGTGTACTTTACTGATTATATGCTATTTTATTCTTCACTTCTCATTCACTACATTTTTAGAGAGAATTATTGCACTTTTTACCTCACTGCAATTATTTCATAGCTACAAATTGCTTTGCCCCTCTGGTAGACAATGTTTAGACCTCCACCACCCAAACAACGGACTCTTCTCTCTGCTGCCCAAGGGCCAAAACAGAGAGGATGAGGAGGAGGTTCTTCCATAAGGCCATTTGGGTCCTAACCAGTAACTTACAGAAGACTGAACACATTACTATAATTTATAATTCATCCACCTGACATCTTCATTCATCTATTTATTTTAATCTATTTGTACATTCATTTTCTATTCTACTGTTAGATTTATATTATTTCATTTGTCTATTTGTTAGATTTGTTCTTGGGCTATAGAAAGTTTTATAAATCAGAGGAGAAGCCTGTAATATGCATTACTACAATAAATCATAAAATAGCCATAATATGTCATCAGAGATTAAGGAAACATATTAAAAACTCACTTTTCTGACATCAACTCTGCAGCTGTGGTGTCCTCCTTTGAAATTTCGATTCCAGGCCAGAATAACTGTTTTTGTTTTCCCCTTCCATGTTAATTAGAGTTCAAATTAATGCAGAATGTTGCCTAAGTGTCTGTCTGTGAGTCGTAAGAAATCATTAGTAATTTTGTGGAAGGAGTAGATGTTAATGACGGTTAAATTGAGCAATATATTATGTGAGACAGGCAGTCACTTAACTCATCTTCTAGAGTGTATATTTTCAGAGCAGTGGGCTTTTGTTTTCAGGATAACAGGCTTAATTTTACATTGACAGACAACTGAAAGTTATAACCAGCTGTTCATCTTACAGTGTAGCACTTGTCATCGCTCCCACAGCCTGCAGAGCTTCCCCGAGTCTGGGTAGAAGGATGTGGGCTAAACAACTCACTTAAAGGATAGATTGTATATCAAATAGGATTTCAACCTATTTAACATACAGTCTGTGCTCGCTATTTGGACTGCTGTACTCATTTTTACATTCACAATTGCTACATATTGCTCCTTTAAACTACCCAACAGTGTACAAGGTTCTTGAGTTAGCTCTACCTTGATCAGCTATACAACATTTATAGTGCACACTTGATGGAGGCATCAGTGACAATAAAAATTATAATGGAGAATTTATGGCATTTATACTTTAACTTACATAAGTAAAAGATCTAAATAATTCCTTCACCACTGGTGTAATAAATGGTGTTGTGAATGTAGGTGCAAGTGTGGGTGCTTACGAATAAATAAATCAATACCAACAGGTGTGAGCATTTTTCTGTATATTTCAGCATGTGTATATATGGTGCAGCGTGGATTGCTGTGAATCTCTGCATTTTACAAGACTAGTTAGATATAAATGTGTGGTAGTGGAAGGTAAATTTACTCAAGTACTGTACTTTACGTGAGTATTTCCATTTTATGTTTCTTAAGACTCAGGGGAGAAATGCACTTTTACCTAATTTATTTGACAGTTGTAGTGCTCATTACTTTTCAGATTAAGAGTTTATATAAAATACATTGTTAATGGTTAAACTGGTTCTCCAGTTTGGGTCCCTTGTCACATTTCAGGTCTCTGTAAGTTGTTAACAGTCCCAGACTCATTTCCCCTCCAAACCTTTCACATTGTGTTCTCAATACAGTCTCCTCAATATATACAGTATGAAGCCCAAATAAATACAATTATCTAATATTTCACAACAAACAAAGGCGGAGAAAAGTAAAGAATAATCAATATTTTGCGTAGCAGAACCTGTTCTTTCTTCTTTCTAACTACTTTAATCATCTCGCGGCCCCTGGCATTTATTATGTGATGCTTTGGAGGGAGCCAGACACCAAGGCTCAGAAACACTGGACTAAACTTTATAACTGTATCTGAAGTAGATAGAAAAAATTAGTAAAAATCTTCTTACGAAGCATCAGTCCTAACTACATAATACTATATTATTATTATTATTATTATTATTATTATCATTATTATTATTATTATTATTATTATTATTATTATTATTATTGTTATTATTATTATTATACCTATCACAGGGGCAATTTTCTGCAGAATGAGAAGTTTTACTTTCTATACTTTAAGTATATTTTGCTGATTATACCTCTGTACTTTCACTTCAGTAGGACTTTGAATGCAGTACTTTCACTGCAGTAAAAGATCTGTGTGCTTCTTCCACCACTGGTGTGATGTGACAGCTTTTCATTGACAGGGGAGACAGGAGGAAAAAGAGAGGTGAAGTGTCAGAGGCACAGGAAATTGCTCCGTGTTGTTACAAAGATTTTAATGTTTGACACTGTCTGGAGGAAGGTGGGCACAATTCCTTTAATGTCTTTGAAGGGCAGCACAAGAGTGTGAATTAGCTGTGGGACGTTACTGGAAGCTAGTAAAATGAGCAGAAGACGTCTGTGACACCAGGAGGGTAATGTTTAGATCAAGTTCCAGGGGTTAGACAGGAGACAGGCGAATTCAGGAGCAGCTGTAGTCTAGTCAGGAGATGAAGAAAAAAAAAGCCTGATTTTGGAGCTGAGCTGAGTCCCTGAAGAATGGCTGGTGTGTGCATTGCTGTCTGTCCCAGCCGAGGATGTGATGGTTGCTCTATTTCAACTGCCTCCCCTCCACACACACACACACACAGTCCTAATGCGCCTGGGACAACTTTAGCAAGATAAGCGAGATAAGCTCTGACACGAGCATATTTCCAGAGTTCAAACTAACTGGTGTGTATCTTGACATTATTGAGCTCGAATTATACCCTGCCCGCCTCCCACACTTAGCAACACTTCCACTTCAAAGTGTGTGTGAGAGGGAGTGAGTGAGATAGAGAGGGAGAGATTAAAGAACGTAAAGATAGAGATAGAGTGTGTGAAATAAAGAAGGGTTATATGTGGTTTGTTTTGGTTAGAGGCTTGTGCAGCGTTTGCATGATGTTAGCAGATCAAAATGATTTTTCTCTCATCTGGTTTTGTCTATAAGATCCATAATGATTCACCACAACAGCACACGGTAAACTGCACTCAAACATGTCTCTCACACAGAATTTTAATGAAGTTGGAACAAGCCTGCAGTACATTATACTGTAAGATGAGATGTGTGATATATGAATGTACTCCAGGCAGCTAATTGCCAAAGAAGTGCTTATATTTGCATCTGCCTAAACCACATGTTAAAGAGCCTGTTTATAATAAGGTATTTTTAAACAAACCACACAGTCCAGTCTGAGTCAGAGTGAATAATAGGAAAACAACTGAGTGGTTATGTTTTCTCCATCAAGTGCACATGTCCCGTATGATGGTTCAATTGCATGATGGTAAATGACTTTTGTTTTGAAGGCAAATTAAATGATAACAGATGAGGAAAGAATTGGCAGGCATGAGCGCATTAGTTCACATTAAAGAACAACTGTATAGTGTTTGGCATCGGGCCTGTGGAGGCATCACTGTACTGAGTTGTTACTGTAACAAGATAGCAATGGTGCCTGACAGATTTAGGTAGCAAAACTTGTTTAGATCAAAGTAACAGAACTTTGTTCAGTTTGAGTAACAAAGCTAGTTGGTTAGGCTAAGATAACAATCTTGGTTAGGTTTAGGGAGCAAATTTGGGTTAGGTTTAGGGAACAAATCTTGGTTAGGTTTAGGGAACAAAACTGCTTGGTTAGAATTAGATAACAAAACTTGGTTAGGTTTGGATCACAAGACTAGTTGATTAGGATACGATAACAAATCTTGGTTATGCTCAGGCACCAGAAGTACTTTGTTAGGTTTAAGTAATAAAAGCTGGTTAGGTCTAGGTGAAAAAACATGATTAAGTTTGGGCAACAAAACTACTTGTATAGGTTTTGGTAACAAAACTACTTGGTTAGGCCTAGCTAACAAAACTTAGTTAGGTCACGACAACAAAACAAATTATTTAGGTTTAGGAAACAAAAGTACTTGTTTATGTTTACGTGACGAAACTCAGTTAGGTTCATGCAACAAAATGACTTGTTTTAGGTTCAGGCAACAGAGCTACTTGGTTAGGTTTGGAAAATTATCATAGTTTGAGTTAAAATAAACCAATGACTGCATGCTTTTCTGTGATAGGAAAACAACTGAGTGGTTATGTTTTCTCCATCAAGTGCACATGCCCTGTATGATGGTTCAACTGCATGATGGTAAATGACTTTTGTTTTGAAAGCAAATTAAATGATAACAGATGAGGAAGGAATTGGCAGGCATGAGCGCATTAGTTCACATTAAAGAACAACTGTATAGTGTTTGGCATCGGGCCTGTGGAGGCAGCACTGTACTGAGTTGTTACTGTAACAAGACAGCAATGGTGCCTGACAGGCCACTACTCAGGAGCACAATTACCCACACACTCACACATACACACACACACACACACACAAAACATACACACGCACCACTGCTTTAACAGGTGGCCTGTTATTATATAATGATAAGCCCAAAGCCTCACACACATTAGCTCTGTCCCCCTGGAGCTTGTACAGTATATCTATATATGATCTAGTCGAGATGTCTACCCAGGTGTGTGCGCACTGTAACATAATGTGAGTTTGTGTATCTGGGACCATGTGGAAGTAGTTATGTTTGTGTTTTGTGGCAGGTTTGCAGTTTTCAATCTAACAAATTGATGTTGATGTTGGCTTGGTGTAAGGCTAGGAAGGTGTGTGTGTGTGTGTTTATGACTTAAGCTATTTTTGGGGACACATTTCAGACTCAAGATGAGTTCATTGGGGACGACTGGTGCAAGTGAGGACAAAAGTTGTGTCTCCAATTGGAAAAATACCGATTTCTTGGTTGAGTGGTAGGGCAAAGGTTAGGGTTAAGCAAGTAGTAGTTATGAGTCTCCTGGAAAAGAATGCGACAAGTTAGCCTTCAGGGCTTTCTACCAGAAAGCCTTTTCTGTCAGAAACCTTAGGAAGTCCATACCAGAAGTAGGTTGTTCTGATGAATGGGTTGAGCACTGCACTTCCATCCAGGAGACTGAAATTAGTTTATTGTTGACTTATTTTTAGACTTTGTTGGCTTATTATCTTCAGTTGTTTTTATTATTATCATTTTTAGTTTTCTGTCCTGTCGCAATTTGGTTAGGTCAGAACCGGTCAGAGGCATATGTGAACTAAGCGCCTGCTTAGGGCACCCATGACCACCAGAGGGCCCCAGTGAGAGCTAAAAATTATGTTAATGGGCTGGCTAGCTAATACTACCGGTTTAAAAAAATTCCAGCAGTCTCTGTCAGAGCTGGTGTCACAATAAAAGTCTTTTACTTTGAATATAACACCAGACCAGTCCTGTGAGTTTGCCACTTTTTTAAGATTAACAACCATAAAGGGTAAAAATATGCCAGGATGATGTTAATGGAGCAGCCCTGGATAAAGTTTAAGCAACAAAATTACTTGGTTAGGTTTAGGCACCAAAAGTATACTTGGAAAGGTTCAGGAAAATATCATAGTTCTGGTTAAAATAGACCATTAACTACGTGTAAGAAATGCTTTCTAGAAGGATTTCTGACAAAAAGGGCTGTCTGACAAAAAAGCCCTGAAAGCTAACTTCTTGCATGTGCAAATGAATGTCTTTGTAATGTCCCCAAAAATGACATAAGTGTGTGTGTGTGTGTGTGTGAGTGGGGGGGGGGGCATGCATCCCTGCCATCAGATTACAGCCTAAATGTGCCATAAATTTAAGCACCAACTTTTTGAACTTTGCCTTTGTTTCCAGACTTTTACCTGATGGCCCCTCTGATGAGTTCAGGGCCCATTTGTAAAAACCAAATGACTGACTGCAAGGCATGTGTTCCTGCGTGCGTGCATGAGCGCGCGTGCCAGCCCGGGACCAGGAGGGACCACCAGGGAAGGAAGGGCGGTCCAGAGAGCAGAGACAACAGACAAGAGAGCCTTTGAACCTGATGACATACCGATTCGCATCGGCTGCGCACAAAAACCGCACCAAGTCCAGCGATGCGGGCGGCATGCAGAGGACCTGCATCTTTATTGTGTCTTCAAAATTACCACTGACAGTTTGCATGACACGAGCCAACGGATCAGCCTGCGTGTCCACAAAATACCAGTTAATCTTGTTTGAATTTCCAACTCACCTCTTCACATTTTTTCTTATTTTATTCTCCTTACATATCGAAACTATTAACCGCGCTCAGGCTTTCTCCTTCTCCAACGCGCATTCTTATGAAATGCCGCTGCGTAAAAATAGAAATACAGTTGTCCATAACTGGCACCCATTGACACAATACCTCCCGTTCCAGAGCTGAAGCTCCTCCCTATGTATGTGTGAGAGAGAGAGCGTGTGTGTGTGTGTGTGTTTAGCGGGTGGGTGACAGCTGGGATCGCTGCGCTGCGCTCCAGTCTGGTAAGAAGCTTCATCTCCAAATAGGATGACCGTCGGCTTTTGTGGAAGGGACTGCGTTCAGCTCCGTAGCTAGTTCTGGGACACCCGCTTGGTTCAGTTCACCTGAGGGGAGTTTAAAAAGCCAGAACGTCGTTTTTTTTCTCTCACCAGTGTGGATTTCCGATGGATATTCCCATTTGAAGAGGTGTGATTTCAGCGCGGCATGTAACAAAAAGAAGCGCAAGAGAAAAGTAGCGCTCGTATTGTTATTCCGAAGCGAGCACCCCGTCTGAACTGCTTTGAGAGCCGTATCTCATGGATTACTAAAAGACAGACTGGTGAATCCACTCTGAGGCATATCCATTCATGAGCTGAAGGTAAGATTTCTTTGTTTATTTCAAACTTTAGGTGCGCTTTTATAGCTTGTACCAGTCTTACTGAAGAGCCCCGGAGGCTTGTTTTCTGTTAGAGCCAGGCTGCCGGGCGACAAGTGCACAAGCTTCACGAGGTTACTTTAGCAACTTGGGGCGATTTCGCGTATTTATATGGCATTTAAAGTTATAAAAAATCGGAAAGTGCCTATTTTTCACTTCAAATGAGAACAGCGCTGTTTTCCTTTATGAAAATGTTTCCTACCGATATAAACAGATCTGTATTTCGTGCGTAATCCCTCTTATGCTGTTTGCCCTCATGGAATGAAGAAGTGAGGGCACATTATGAATCACACTGGGTTTAAAAACAATAAAAACAATGTGAGAATCATTCCGAGTAGCAGGTACATGTACGGCAAATAAGAAATGTGCTTGTGGGAACTTGGAGGAGTCGGACTGACTGTTCTCCTCCTGCTCCTCCGTTTTTTGTGCTTTTTCAGCCTGTTTGTCTCCAAATATGTTGTAAAACTAAATTGCTAGTTGTTCATTTAGAATTAAAATGAAAAAAACAAAAAACAAAACAGGAATTTTATGAGCCTAATAACAAATTCATGCTTGATTTGTTATGAAAACGGGCAAACATAGTGCTTGCTCTATTACCACAGGGCATGATGGGATTTTTTCATTTAATTTTACATGATTGAAAATTCAGAATTAAGAGCTGCCATTTACATGTAGACTAATGATGCAGCCTGTGTTTACTACCTCTCTCTCTCAGTTATCATTTTTCTACACAACTCCAATGTGAATGACAGAGATTTGATGTGAATACATTTTACATGCAGATTTTTATTGTTCTTAAGGGAGTTACTCTTCAGGGTCACACTTTCTTTCTCTGTCTCACACACACATTGGTTTGGGTGTGTTCAGGGATGTCAAGCTATACCAGGAGGTGGAGTGGTGGCCACTATTATTGTGGTCCAAAAAGATCAATCAAATGTTTGTAATTCCGACAGGAGACAAAATTGCACAGGTCTTCAGAAGTGGATTTGCCATTAAATGAAGTGCTGCTGCACATTATTTCCCTTAACAAGCTGGGAGAGGAGATAGAGGCCTCACAAACCACCACAGCCAGCAAGCCTGACTGCCAACACCCAGTCATTGCCAGTGGTTTCTCCTCTCTCCTCCTCTCCCAGTATGAAAGATCTCCCCAGAGGCACTGGGAGAAAGCTAGAAAAAGGATTCAGCAACTCTAAATGTAGGTTATAGATTATCAAGTGTGCAAGGGTGATGATATAAATGGGTGAATCTGAGGAGTATTGAATGCCCACAGCAAAATGAGCCTCTTGTCAGCTGATTTTCAGCAGCAGAACGTGCTGTTTTGGAAACATGATTCTGGTATAAAGAAAAAAAAAGAATGAAGAGGAAAGGGTGATATATTTCATCAGTTTTTTTTCCCCCTGAAATCACTGGAAATACTTGGTACTCTAGTGTGTTTTTTTCATCTCTGACTTTATGTTTTTATTTTGCAGTCAGTATACATATTGTTCAGGGGGATTACATGCCGATCTTGAGTGAGAAACAGCAGAATGTTTTAACATTTCACTCCTGCTCCTCCTACAACATTCGCCTGAAGGCATTCAGATGTCCTGGAGGCATTTTTTGAGATGCTGCACGGGCTGCAAATCCCACCACAGTGTTTCATAAAGGCTACAATAGCACAAACTAGAGTGCAAATCCTGCTATTAACACATTATACACAATGACATGTTGTGCTGCTGATACATGAATTACAGCGTGATTACCTTTGTGACAGCAGCCTGTCTGCTCTCCTCCTGGAGAGGCAGAATGGAGCACAGCAGCGACCAGAGTTTGTTGCTTGTATTTGGAGCAATGCTCCGTGGAGCGTTTGATCCGCCGATCCCCTAACAATAGCAATGGGGATGGCATTGTGTGTGACTGATGTGGATTTGTCACACTGTATGTGTGTGTGTGCATGTGTGTGTATGAGAGGCAGAAAGGGAGAGTGAGTATTTACCTTTGTAAGTTAAGGACAGATGCAGCCTGGATACTTTGAATAATTGATAAGTGCTTCTGTTCAAATGAATTGGCCTTCGATTATAAACCACCAGACTGGTCAGCTGCTGTTAACCATTGCTCTTCATTCAGTCAGTGTCAATACCCAGCATTCAATAGTGTGTGTATTTATGCATATTTTATAAAAGCCATGTTTTATTGATGCACGTCCTTCGTGTGTGGGCTGCTGCTTTCTTCTTTTCTTTTCTTTCCCTTTTTTTTTTTAAACAATTAGAGTATGAGAGAAAGCATCAAACCCCTCTCACTCATCTGGATGTGATTTATTGATGCTTAACCCATTTCCCAGATTCCACATCTTTCTAAATTGCTGCTGCTTCAATTACGCTGGTGCCTGAACGCTAAATGACAAACCTGCTCTAGTATAGCGGAACATTAAAAGAGGATAATCATGAGTCTGTGTTATGTGTTTTAGCACATTTTTATTTTAGAATACAGGTCATAAAGTTCAGATCACACCCGTGTTATCCGGAAATGTAGGATATAGAGAAGGGATGACATATAGGCGTAGTTAAAAATGACTGATCTTTGGCTATAAATTGCTTAAAGCGTTTCTGGTGTTATACACTGTCTAGGCAATTTGAAAAGGGACGATTCAACATGAGGACCGATATCTGTTTAAAGTTCTGCTGACTGCGTCCACGAAGGCAATCACCAGAAAACGGTGCAAAGAAGACACTCCTCTGTGACACTGGTTGGACATGGATGAGGATAGGGGCGTCAAGTGTCTCCAAATCCACCCCTAGCTGAGGAAATATTTGACACGGAAAGATTCATACATGAACTCAGATTGCAATGATCAAAATTTATTGCAAAACGGGACAAATGGACTGCTTATAAGACTCATCACAGAGACGCCACTTGAGACCCTGAATAAATCCCATCTCAAAAAGGCAGTTTTTAAAAAAGTTAAACCTCAATTTTAATTGATTTTTAGCTAGGTTAAACGTAAAAACCAACTTGAGCTTTAGAGAGAGGTTTCAATCAACTTTTCTTAATTTTAAACTAGTTTTTAAGTTTGGTGCAACATAGATTTAAACAGGTTTAAAAATAAATCCCCATTGGTGCAACCCAGCCCTAGACTTGTATTGATATGTTACGTACCCCTACTGGAATGATTTATGTTTGTTCTGTGGTTACAGAAAGCAATAAAACTTAAGTTTAAAAAAAAAAGAAAGAAATAGATGTCAGCATAATCAAAAAAGCTCGTTTTAATGGAACTGTCCATCACAGATGCTATATGGCACATTCACTGATTTTAGCTGCACTCAAGTTGGCTCTTTCCTCAGACTCAGTTGTGATTCAGAGGGTGAAAAAAAAAATAAACAGGAAGATATTATAACCTGCGTTAACAAATTACACAACTCCCCCTGTATAAACATTTTACTTAACCTTCTGCTGCTCCTTTTCACTCGTTTCAGTTTTTGGCTCCAATTTCCTTGACCTGCTGAAGTTGAACTCATTATTTGATAAATGCCTCTCATTTTATCTAAGAAAACACTCTGAGTGATATTATACAGGATGAGAGGAGACTGACTGACCCACGTCTAAATCTCCTCATATCTGCTTTGTTGAGATATTTGATTTTCTAAAGGGCCTGCAGTTTGTTAGCTCACTACCATCCTTTCCAGTTAAATTGGAACATTTTGCTTACTGTTTATAGGAGATGATAAATGATACTGTAGAAACCTAATATATCTCACCATGCAGTATGGTCCAGTGTGCTCTATGCACAGCATGGCTCATTGAAAATGTAATCACTCGCTAATCACTTGCTTCAGCGTGTTGTTCCGTGTTCCCGTTGTTTCTCTCTCTCTCTCTCTCTCTCTCTCTCTCTCTCTCTCTCTCTCTCTCTCTCTCTCTCTCACACACACACACACACACACACACACACACACACACACACACACACACACACACGCACACATGCATAGATGCAATGCGCTGTATTTTCCAACTTTCACTGTGTTGTTCTGACTGGCTGCTCTCCCCCCACTTAGCCTTAACCCTTCCGGCTCCCTATAAATGACTCTACAGTGCATCCATTGAATTAACCGTCCATGTGTTAAACACTCTTCTTCATACTCGTTACATTAGCATAATTGATTGAGCGTGTTGTCTATGCCAAGAAAGCCAGAGGCATGGAGGACCAGGCAAAAGGCTCATTCGGGCTGGGCGCCGCAAGTCAGTTGGTGGAATTGGCCGAGTGTCTGTTGGTGTTTTGGCTGTCGGTGCTTGGCAAAGCTTTGTTGTTAGAAATTAAGTGAATTAGAAAGTGATAGCCAGCCCATCTAGGAGAAGATTGTTGAGGAGCCAAACTTTAGCACACGCGTGCCAAATGAAAACACAGCAAGAACATTTAGAATCAGCTCATAAAGTCAGGTCTCTCCCCATGGAAATCAGTGGTTCCCAACTATTTTCCGTAAGGGATCCCTTTTTCTATCATTGACTTAACTGACAAACCCTAACTAGGGTTGTAAGAAAATATTGTTAGCCTTGAGTATTGTTATATTATGTTTTGTGATACTGTACTTCTCCTCAAAACTCAGAGATCAGTTTTCCTGATGTTTTAGGAACTTTTTATACAATCCTCTGTCTTTGGTTGTTTTAACTGCATACTTTTCTAATGCAGGATGAGACTGTTTAGCAGAGTGAAGGCTCTGTGAATTAAGCGCTTGTTCAGGTCTTCACTGCGTGCTTATCCTGTGAATTTTTTAAAAGTTTACACTTTAAAGGTAGAATCCGTAGAATTTGTCCAAGCTGTTTGTAAATGCACCACAGCCATAGTTGATTGTTGAGTCTAATTGCCAGGATTTCAAACACAGACACTTCAGGTTGGTAACACGTCCCGAGCACAGAAAAAGAGTGAGAAAATAAGGAAATACAGGCAGTGGGCAGGGTCTCTGCAGATACATCCACTACCACACACTTCTAGTCCGTCATGACTGATAAATGAATTATATTCATAGTTTTTTAGGAAACTGTTGCCTGTTATGCCTTTAAATAATAATATAGACTTTAAAAATAACAATTTCATTTAGTTTTATTCACAGAAATGAGTCCTTTGTGACCCCCCATTAACCTTTGGTGACAGCTATTGGGGTCGGGACCCCCCAGATTGGGAACCAGTGTTGTAAATAGTAAGTAAATGCGACATTAGCATGCGGTAATACCCCTGTCAGAGCAGAGTTTGGTCGCCTGTCATTACTCAAATGGAATGGAAAGGAAATGCATTTGCAGGGATAATCCAAAAGCAGCAGTAGCAGGGCTTTGTGTGATTGCCGGGGAGATGGATGAATGACTGGCCTTGAAAGGAGCCAAGTCTTATACTACGGATCAGATGATGTAAAATCGTGGTACACAGTGTAAAAATATGATGTCCTAATTCCCGTCCTGCTGTTGTGCTTTTACAGGTGAGAGCAGCCAGCTGTGAGTCATGGAGACAGCCACAGTCTGTTAAGACTCATTAGGGCTGCGTCCGCAGCTGGGGCTGTGGTTATTTCTGTGGTTAGCTTGCTTGTTTGCAGCCAATAAGGAGCGCGTGTGTGTCCTGAGGATGTTAAGCACGAGGAAAACTCCAACTCTGCCTGTAACACATGTGTCTATGAGCCTCTGTGTGGCGTATAAGTCAGATCCTTTCCCATTTGCTGTGTGTATATTACCACAAAGCTCGGAGGGTGGCTAATGGTGGGGGGGTTTCGGTGTGTGTACTCAGATTGTGTACCATGCGTGCATGTTTGCGTGGCGTTGTTCGAGTGCATCTGTCCCTCCTCCCCAGGCCCCAGCGATTGGCACTGCATCTCTCATCTATTAATCATAGAGAGCGCTTGCTCTCTCATTCCGTTGCCATAGTTTCAGGACCTGAGACAGTGTTGGGGTGCCTGGCTGCCTAGAGAGAGGAGAAGTGAGAGGAAGAAGGAAAGGAGAGGAGAGGAAAGGAAAGAGGTGTGACGACGGAGGAAAGGAGGAAATTATATAAACAGTGTAGCGAAGGGAAGGCGGAACAATTGAAAGAGAGCAGAGGAGGGAAGAGGGGAAGTGATTGAAAGAGCAATGGCAAGCTAACACGCCAAGCAGGTCCTCACACCGCGGATGAGTGTGCTTCAAGAACCAAAATGGATTCCATTTTTATCTCAGCGGTGAACCCTCTATCTCCTTCTGTGCACGCATCTTTTTAGTCTTTCTCTTACACGCACACACACATATATATAAACTCTCTCCATCTCTCTGTGCTTTCCTTCCTAAAGAGAGCGGAAGAATATTTTCACAGTAGGCATCGTCTTGTGAATAGCGCCGCGTTCATGGGGCCGGTGCATCTCCAGTGTGTTACAGTACATTGAACGGCCGTTATTTCACCTTGCTTTACAATGGGGAATCCTTCCACTGAGCGGAGATGGAAGATGGGCCAGGGCCTCCTGTTTCATGCTCAGTTGGATGTTTTGATGGTAAATCATGCTGAATTCATGTGTTATTCAATGATGGATTACAACGGAAATCGACCACTATGAAAATTTCCACGGCAGTGAACACCTCTTGTACGGCTGAGCGATGTGGACAAAATCAAGTATCTTGATATTTTTGACCAAATTCCTCAATAAAGATATTGCAACAATATTGTAGGCATGGATATTGGTGCTTTCACAAAATACACCGAAAATGAAAATTTTGAGGCAACTTACTTCAAAAGATTTTTAAAAATTTTGAGTCCAGCCCGAACTCTTAAATTTCATAAAAGCTTTACCAACTAATACTGTTTTGTTGATGTAACTTACTTTCCTTTTTTAAGTTAAACTTGAATCTTTTAGTTTTACGAACCTCAAAAAATGTTCAAAACTAAAGTTTTAAACTTTTTTTTTACAGTGTTCTAACTCAATCAGATTTTTTTTTATAAGCAATCATCAGTAATTTAAATATGATGACTAAGTGGGTAAATGCAAATAATAGTTCAGAAAAGGTGATGTCATCCCTTTAATGTAATGCAGCTTTTAAATGTACAATATGGAAGTTCTGCTGCTCACACTAAAACAATAAAAAATTGTTGATTAAGTACCTTGCGATCACGAGAGTTACTGTTAAACAACCAGTATAGCTGATGAAAATCTATCTGACATGACACAGGCATGAATCATGTTCATGGACAAGGTCATGTATTATTCACATAATGTTCAGTCATGTTCGCTGATTTCCTTTGTTGATCTCTGACGTATCCAACTTTGTAGGAACTAGCGGCTATTAGGACACACACCATTTCCTTGAACAAAATTAACTAAATTCATTACGCAGATCTTGCATTTTTTGACATTTTAATGTGGAAATGTTACGTACCATAACTTTAAAACCAGAAAAATTATGATATAACGATTTCCAAAATCTAACCGACATCAATATATTACCCAGCACTAAGCCCTTTCTATCAAACCTTGTCTCTCTGCCTCTGTCTCTCTGTATTTCACTGTCTGTTTTTCTCTCTTTCTTCCTCTTCCTGTCCTGTTTCCTTTCTCTCCACCTTCCTCCACATCTAGATTTTCTCCTCTCTCTCTGTGCAGAGGGAATACTGAACATGCGCTGTTACTTTCACAGAGAAGGGGGTTCTTGTTTTGGCTGTGGGCTTTGTACCTCCCATATGACCTCATAATCTCATTTGGGTCTTTTAATGGCTAACCATGCACTAATGTGGTGGTTGTATTATCGCCTTGTCTCATCACATCATACCCTGCTTGTGAGCATTTCCAATGGGAGCTTTCCGAGAGCAGCAGCACTGTAATCATGGGATTCTCGGCACACACAGCCACCTTTGACTGAGATGCGTGTACACAATTACAGATGAACTCCCTCAAAAAGCACATGTAAGTGCACACAAATTTGTGCAGCAGAGCAGTTTCTTTCATGTCAGTAAGAGCAAAGAAGGATAAAGAAAGCTTGTCATTGTTACAGTGGTGCAGAGTAAGTGCCAATGGGCAGAAACCCAAGAATACCTGATTGTAGAGTGCGCTGTGTAATTCTCCCTTCACTGTGTATGGACTTTCTGCAGGGGGGAATTACCATTAAGGGACAGAAGGACAAAGAAAGAAGTGAGAGCGTGCATTTGCTCTTTGTGCTGATGGCACCGAGGTGCTTTTGTGCCTTTGAAGTGATGGGATTGCGGGTGACATCATAGCGGGCGCATTCTCAGGTGCAGCAGGTGAATTAATCCAGGTGGGGGATGGATGAGGTAAAGGTGTGTGTGTCTGTGTGTGAGCAAATCCGGTGTGTTAATGCTCCTGAGTATCTGTAGAAGAGCAGGCCTGCATGTCTTTGTGTGTGTGTGGACGTGCGTGTGTGTGTGTGTGGATCAGTCATCAAAGCAGAGGAAAGCCAGTGTGTAAGGTGATCTGTATGCTCATGGCAGAGCAGCAGTCGTACTCTCCCAGAGGCTATAAGCCTCACTGAATGTGGAACAAGCTGCTTCTTCTTCCAAAAGCCCCCACTGCTGGTTTCCATGTGCGGGCCAAATGATGAGACTGTACAGATTTTGTTTATGTCCATGTTGCTGGATATCCTCCACAGCAACATCTTTGTTCAAGCGATCTGTCAGCAGGGATATTGTTTCACATAATCTAATATTGGTTTCTGACTTGTGATGCAAACATTTATGAGTTGGCCCAAAACCTGGCGGGACGAGCTCGGCTCAAACAGGAATCGACTGATATCCTAGACAGCGGCAGGTAATTTGTAACAACCATCCCGAGCTCATCTGACACACTGATGATGATGATGGATTGCTTGTAATTGGCCCTGGGTGATTATTAATTATTTCCAGGTGACTGGTAAGTCTTTAAAATGACCTGTAGTTATTCTGACACATAAACATGGAACATACACTGTAAAAATCTAGTAACTGTTTTGATTTAGAAAAGTTAGTGTCTGAGCTGCCTTCAAAGTTTAAGATGCCTGAATTTGAAAAGACAAGTTGAGGTTAATTTTGTAATGATTCAAAACAAATAAACTTTTAGTCAAATGAGTCTGATATTAATCCAGTTGTACATTCGATAACTTTAAGATATTAAGTTGAACCAACAAGGAGGAGTCAGTTCTTCATTTTACACAAAGAACTTGGAGCTGCAGCTGCTCCTGTTGGAGCTACGTTGGTCCAGCATTGGGACAAAGACAATATGTCTTTTAAAGTTGATCTGATTCAGTCTGTAGCAGGAGTTTGTTAAAATACAACACCTGGAAATTACTAAAATGGCATAAAGTGGAACAACAAATTAAAATTCACTTTTTTGCACATCTGGGTTCAATGCATGCACCTACCGATTTTCATATGTCTGGGTGAAACATGTTGTGAGGACTACCTCGTTTAATTTTTGAAAGGTGCTGCTATTGAGCCATTTTGTCACACAGACTGAATATTGGCCTGCAGGCGTCTTCAAGCTGGGACTCATAAAACACGTGAAGGAGCTGATTTGACCATGTACACTAAAGTTACAGCAACTGACTGTGTCATAGTGAAATAGGACAATTATTCAGATTTTGAAAGTTAAATTAAATTTCTGTATGATTTTTTTACAGTGTAAGGACAAACTTTTCCATTCAGTCATATGAAAGCAATCAGAACAATTTAGATGTTGATGTTATCCGCTAATATATGAAATCTTACACAAGCTGTATTATTTTAGTTTATTTTCACAGTGTTCCTTACAGCAAATAGAAAAATATAGACTACACTGGGTTTTTTTCAGAGTTTGCCTCAAACCTTGTTAAGAAATCAGCCTTCTCCTGGTCACAGTGGCTGGCAGACTACAAGTGATTCCCCTGAGGGTCCTCTATTTCAGAATCCAATCAGGCAGAACTCGGAACAATATTACCTCTGTGTGTGTGTGTACATTTATTACATAGCTAATGAACAAATTGCAGCCATGTGGCATGGCCGGGTGGTGTGGCTGCTGAAAAAAGAAACACACACACACACACAGGATCACACACCACACACATGCACACACACTCCAGTCCCCAGCCACCGTCTTCCCCTTTCCCTCTTTTCACCACAATACACGCACACATACACACACATGCACACACGCCCAACCACAAGGCCCCCAGTGTTCTTGGCCTGTCTGTCCATCAGCTCATGCGGAGCGCTGGGCTGGGAGTACTTATCATCACTCCGCTGAGTGGAGGCCTCACAAAGGCCCACTCACATCACACACACATGCACTAACACACACACACACACATGCACACAATTCAGTCAGCACAGGGAGGCTGCTCGGTATAGCTGGACTGATTAAATGTATGGTGTGACAGTAGCCTGAGCTGACGCTGGGAGGAGGAGAGTAGCCTGATAAACAAATGGACACTAGCAGGTAGACAGGGAGGAGGGTAACCTTATCTCCAATCAAATACGTTTAAAGGACCAATGTTTAAGAAGCATGTCATCTCACCCTCCCCTTCCAAACGTGTAGGAGAAACTGCAGTAACCATGAAAAACATGAAAGGCTGCATCCAGAGTCAGTGTTTGGTTTGTCCCTTCTGTGCTACTATAGAAACGTGGCGACACATTCTGCCAATAGATCACTGCAAATCTTAAACACTGGACCTTTTGAATACTTTTAATTTGCTTTGCAAAAACACCTTGAGGAGTAAATCTAATTGCTGGCCAAATTACTTTCACTGGGAAACACAAAAAGACAATCAAGTGTGTGACCCTACTCTGTAACTTACCCAAATGGCCTGAAGCGTGCTTTGTTTTATGTTTTATGTATTATTGTCCTTGTAGTACAATACTTTGTGTTCAGCTACAATGAGTATTGCTGTTCCTGTTTTAACGTATTATAAGGCCAAAACTAACAAAACTAATGTATTTTATGTGTCTTTGCAGCTGTCATTACACCTGCCCAGTTGAAAATTAGCCAAGATGACAAAACTGGCACAGTTACAGAAATGTTTATTTCCCTGTAACTTTAATTTGCCTAAATAAATCCTTTTAAACAGAACTGATGAGGTCAAGATGAACATTGTTGGACATGCAAAACACAGGACTTTGACACCAGGGCCAGGCGTCACATCGTTTAGGCTCATAAAACACTTAAGGTTAGAGAAACACTCTCACATCTCATGCTTCATGTCAGCGTTGACGTTTTCAATATTTAACCAGACCTCAGGAAGTTATTGCACCCTGCAGGCTACATAACACCCTGTAAAACCACCAGGTGTCTTCAGCTTTTGTGCAGGTTAAACAAACCAGATAATATGTGTTCGTTTAGGCAGATTTTGTTATGTTTGGACTGAGCCAGGCTAGCTGTTTTCCACGTCTGTCTTTTGTACCATTATCAAAAGAGTATTTTTTAGAATTTGAACGTTTTCAAAATGCATTAGTGGATGGGTAGGAGTCATTGTGGTTTTACACAACTGAATGCTTCCATTCGCATGATATCAAAGGAAGTAGGAAAAAAAGGTATTAAATGAAGTCCTTTGTTGGTAGTGGTATCACTTTAAGGGTAGTTAAATTTTTCAAATGATACCCAGCCCTAACAGTTACTGGCTTTAATTTCAAATTTACCGCACAGACATGAGGAATGTGGTATCGTTGTCAAGATACAATATAGTTATGTTCAGTATGAACATTTACTCTTTATACAAATGTAATCAAACTATCAGTATCTTTCTTAAAACATGTTTGTTATGCAAATAAGTTGCTTCTGAATTCATGTTTTTTAGGAGACATGAGGAAATCATATTTCAGAAAGTGACAGGCTGGACAAGAGTGATGGAGATGTCCAGTAGAGGCAGATATTGAGGGGTTCGGGGGCATGGAGGATTGTGCAGAGTCACAGAGGTAACAGGGATATTTAAGCAGACAGGTAGAGAGGAAGACAGCCTGCCAGAGAGGGTAATTGAAAGAGGCTGGACAGTTAGCAGGGGAGACAGGCAGCAAGGTTTCGAAGCACACACAGAGTAAAGAAACTCAACACATCTTCTCAAAATGAATTCCTGTGAAAAGAAATAATATTTCACCTCGCCCCCATCCGCGCCCCTTTAATCTGGACAAAAGGTGCTCTGTATGTGGGCAGGTAATCAGGCAGGCAGGTTGATAGGCAGGAAGACAGACAAGCTGTGAGGCAGGAAAAGAGAAGTTGTGCCTTGCATGATAATGTATTCATTCATCCCCCTCTCTGATAATGTTCACAGCAGGCTTGGCTTGATTCATTCATCACAGCCTACTGGGGGCCTTTTTACATTATTTGTTAAAAAGCTTCTTTGCTTTTCTAAACCTGTTAAGGTTTTGATTTGTGTGCTTACTGGATTATTCAGGAGGTGATTGCTTCTGGGCTCGTGAAGGTGTGTGTGCGAGGCTATGTGCATGGATTTGAGTGGCTTGTTTGTGTATGTATGCACTCTTGCATAAACTGGTGTGTGTGTAGAGACTGCAATGAGGCCTATTTTGGTCTCTGAGTACTTTGGTTTGATTGGGCAGTGCAGCAGCTGCATACTGAAATGCTGCGTGTCTTTTGATCTACTCCCATCCTCAACTAATCTGGGACCGTCTCATCTGTTTCGCTGATAAGTTCTCTGTATTTGTTTCTTGTGGGATCTGTTTAATTTCATCCTAATAACCAAGAAATCCACTGTTTATTGATTGTGGTATTATACAGCAATTGAACCCTTGATTATTTAATTGGGTTTTGGAGTCTGAGCGAGGAGGCATGGCTCTGCGCCCAGCTCCTCTGAAGAGAGTTTGATGAGTCAAAACTGGTCAGACATCATCACTGAGAACTATTCCTGTTTTAGGAAAAGATTATTTGTAGAATGTGTGTGTTTGCTCATTATTGAATCCTGTTTGCACAGAGGCTTTAAACCACTGCTCTCAGCTGTTCCACAGGTGGGAAAAACACAAGACAGCCAATTCATTAGTCAACCCCTCTTCAATTTCTCTCTTTCTTTCTCCTTCTGTGTGTCAGAGTACATGTGAGCTAACACTGAGTGCATGAGATCTAGTAATGCTAGCTAGTCTAGTAATGCTAGCCTGGTAACTAGATAGGAACACAGGACGGCAGGTGAGGCTATCTAGACCCTCTGTCCGTTAATCATTTACAAAGGTCTTACTAATCAGGAATGACTCTTTTTGCAACTTTGCACAAAGTTGTCTTCAAGTCAAACTGTTAAAAACCATACAGGAATTTAGTAAAACCAACTAATCTTTTCTCTTAACATAAATATACTCAAAACTTTTTAAATAAATAAATAAAATTTGTGTTTTCTCAGCTTTTGTTTTTACAATGAACTTTTATTTTCGAACACTTAAGAACTTAGAACAGAACTTGCGTTGAATGAATGTCCCGTACAGAGTTCAATCAACTCACTGAATCAAGTTTCTAAAGCCACATGATTAGCATATTAGCGGACTTCCCGGTATGCATTGTTTGAGAGTCAAAACTCTACTGAGACCTTTCTTTTTATCATTTGAAGAAAATATTTATGATGAAAACCTGCTGTGTGTTTCTAATACACTTCAAGCAAAGTCATGATTGTTGTCAGAATAGTGAAACTCTGTGAACCATAATGATGTTTAGTATTCAATCAGGAGACTGCTGTGCTCTCAGTCACGTTTTCAGCTGTTTTTAAACTTGCATTCGAGGGCTAATGACTTTGGGATTTAGAGAAATCTCTGAGTCTTGGAGCGTTATTTTTTAGTTCGTCCTCACTTGACTCAGTTATCAGAAAGAGCAGCGTTACCATCGTCTGAGTGTTTTCAACACATGGCTTCACTACCTGGTCTCCATTTTGAGTTTACTCTGCAAAGTTACAGTATGTTACATCACCACACAAGACAACAAAGAAATCAGACAGAAAAGAAAGGAGGTGGGATGAGTCTGTGACCTAGATAAGATTTGGGAGTTTGGAGCGTCGACTTGATCCTGTGGTGTAGTTCTATTGTTGTCATTCAGTCTGAGCCATTGATCTTCATCCTTCCCCAGTGTTGTGGTGGATTTGCGTCTGTGTTCAGCCCAGCGAGGTGCAGTCATCCAGGGCCAGCTGAATTCCCTCAAGCTGGCGGGCTGATTGTTGCAGACTCTATCTAGAACAAACAGGTTTTCATGCAGCCAGCCGATAAGATGGGACATGGTGGTGTGTTCAAACTGGCGCCGCTGCAGCAGTCATTTGTTTCACACACTAACAGGTGAAGGACTTAGTGTGTGTTTGCAAGTGGGCTTGCCTCAGTGTGTGTGTGTGTGGACTCTTGTGTTAGTCAGGTTGTCTAACTCTGGGTGACCCAGACTTTGGTAAATGAATAGACACAGATAGCACCCGGACAAAGATATTGATGTCATTACAACACTGGGAAGAATGAGGATGTGGTAATGAATAATTAGATCATTTGTGTACATTACCAATGAGATATACCCATGTACACATAGGTCTGAGCAATAAAACAATAGTGATATGTCTGGTCAGTAGACACTTTATCAACTGCAATAAGAAAACTGTTCAATAAATTGTTCAGTAGTTTACACAAGGCATTACATGCAAATGCCATGAAGGCAGATAACGAATACACCCTGGCTCATAAACATCCTATCATATCTCTTGATAATAGAGCCAACAGGTGTTTTCAGAGTCACCAGTGACGTGTGACACAACAAGAGAGAGAGAGAGCATGGAGTGAGAAAATGAATGCAGGCAGTGAAGAAATTGATAATGAAAGATAACAGGTCAGCTTGCAAGTCTAGCAGTTTTTTAGATTTTTTAAAATGTTTTTATGCTGCAGCAGAATTGTCCTTCAGGGATAATAAAGTTTTATTGAAATTAACTGAATTCTATCAAAGTTTAAAATTGTGAAAACAAACATAAACACGTGAACTCAATAAAGCACGACCTAAAGCCAATAAACTTTGGACAGCTGAGCAATTAAATGACAGGTTTGAAATACATCCCATGGTAGAATTTACTACATAACTGGGATTCCACCTTTTTATGGCTTTTTTTAAAGGCTACCATGCTTCTAGTAGTATGTGAGTATGTGTTGACCATAACTTTGTACAATATGGTGCAGTTAGGCTCAGAAAAAAAAAAGAGAAAACTTGTTCAAAGCTGCTACAAGGAACTTTAACTTTATTGTGTTGATTTTGGAGGCCCCTGCGGATGAAAGCGGTAATGTTTCCACTGTAAATAAAAATGAAATTATCTAAAGAAAAATCACCTCTTGCCACTTTTTAACTTTGTAACTTTGCCTGGGAAAATATAAACATAAGTTCCTCCGGTGTGCATCCCATAAATCGTTGCATCTGAGTTCATGTAGAATCTGTCCCAGTGGCAGACATTAAGAATAACTAGATAACCAGTCCTCTCAATGATGCTCTTGTTTGCTTATGAAGGTTATCTAGAAGCATCAGTAATAAATGGAGACTGTTTCATAACCACTTAAAAACATTTAGAGTGTAATGTTGGAGCGATTTTAGCACCAGGTACAAGTATTTTATTTCAGTTTCACTCACCTACTCCAAAGTCTCTGACTTTTTGATATTTGAATAGTTTATATTTTATTCTGGGCTGCAGGATATGCTGATTACGGAGGGCAGGGTCTCAGCTATTTTTCATATTTCTACTTACACTAGTGTCTAAGTGTTGTTGGGGGTGATTGTCTGAAGAAGCAGCTTATATGGCCTCAATTACCTTGGGAGTCTGTATTTCTTACCTCCACCACTTACATAACAAGGCGTGACTTTCTATTTGAGTGCTCTCATTGCCTGTCCCACCCTGGAGGCAGTCAGATAGTTATTCCTTCATCACGGGGATTTCCATGCTTGTAACACTGGGCTAATTACTATAGTAAATACTGCCTGGGCTGTGACTACAGCATCAACTGAATGGAAAGGGGTGAGCACAGGGGAGATGCTTTTAATTAATTGATTGTTATTTGGAATCCTCTACGAATGATTGGAGTCAGTCTGACACAACAGAGCAAGAGAGTGGCGCTATTTTTATCCAAAGCACCTTACCGGATAGCAACAGAGTGGATTTTTTAGCATGGGTGAATCAGTCTGAACCAGTTAACACGCTGGTGTGGTGTGCAAACTTTGGATAGGTGCTGGGATGTAGTAGCAGTGCTTCAGCAAATTTCCAACCCTGTCTCCTAGAAGTTACGTTTGTATATTACTACACTGTTTTCAAAGTCGATGACAACAATAAAAGCACTCTGAGTTAGGAAAAAAATGTGATTTTGGGTAGGTTCAGGCAAGTTTTTTGACTTGCCAGGTACGTTAATTTACAACATTTTGTCATTGTGTTAATATAAAAGTACTTTGGTAGGCATTACATTTCCCTCAAAAACATATTTGCTGTTACAAAATACAACTCTATATGAACACACTTTCTAGGACACAGGACTGCAGTTTGGTACATTCCAAAAGCGGAAAAGTCTCCCGTTCTGTTCTGAATGAGCAATTTCTCATCCGCTTTTCATCCTTAATTCTTTGTGCCACTATATTGAGATTAAATAAAGATTGTGGTTGGGGGAGATATTGATTTTAGTGGCTAGAACGTTAGCCGAGTCTCAGGAGCTTTTTATAGCCATTAGCAATAGTTATTCATTCCCTCGGATGCATTGTGTTACATCTAAAGAGGGTGTAGGAGCGGATGGCGAGATTGTGATCAATAGAAGCATTAATACTGTTTTTGCCCTGCGTGTCTTTCCTCTTCTTGCTCTTGACCGCTGCTTTCCTCTTTTAGACGAAACCGCACTTATCATGAGTTCAGCTCATGGTTCGAATGAATTTCGTCATCATATGATGCGGTCATAAGGGTGCAGTGCAGTAACAAAACCATGGCGGAAGGTTAGTCATAGGAACAGCTTGCTGACTACAGTAGGCTTGCCATATGCCTGCAGTAAACAGAGCTAAAAGGAGATATTATTCACAGCGGGATGTAATGAGGAGCTGAATGCAGAAGGAGAGGGGGGACCTGACCAGTGAAGAGGCTTTGGTTACCCTTTTAACTGATAGCTATCTCTCAAATGGACTGAGAGGAGCGCACCTGTATTGCAGCCATTTGTATAAGAGGACAAACAGTGTATTTTATTACCTGGAGGATGAAGGAACTTTATCCACCTCGATGAACAAATATGTGTGAGAGATAACAAGCTTTAGACAAGCTTTTATGGCATTGTGACGGTTAGCTGGAAATTCTAGATGATGGCGTATGCATATTCACACACTCAGGCATGCGTGTAGGTGCACACACAAGCAATCATATATCATGAATACAGCCTCTCAATGTCACACAGCCGCACACATTGCCTCAGGGTGAAGACACGCTATGCTATGGGCTGGGTTGCGTATGCATGTCCCTCTCTGGTATCTACTATCAGGGTTTTGGGCTGGGTTCTGTGTATCGGGTGTCGGTGGGTTGGACATGTACTGGGAGTCGGATGACTTTGTGGTCAGATGAAGATCTGATCCGTGAGAAGCCGGATTCTCTGACTCAGGTTTTCTTTGTTTTGTTGGCGTCAGATGCCTGCAGGAGACCACAATTAAAGGATGAAAAAAGGGGCGGCCAGGATGTATGGACTTAACTGAAGCTGTATTTGTGGATTAATTGACTGACAGGATGGTTTTTCTTTGTCATATGTGATAGTGGACTGAATGTTTGAATATTTGAAAATATTGATATTGGCCTAGCGAGTAAAATACAGATTGTTTTTATTTATTTGTATAGGCAGCATTTAATATATTTTTCATCCCTTGTTTCTGTTGATGTTTTCTTATTTATAGTTTTTTAAATTTATAATTATGAAAAAAAGCAATGAAAGTTCTTTGCCCTGATGTCAATTTGGATTATATATGTATAAAAATAAAGAATATCAGCAGATATACCAATATTAGAAAGTTTGTATTCATATCCAATTAATATTGGCATCTGCATCTGCCCCAAAAATCCAGTATTTGTTTGGCTCCACTTAATTTTTGCATTTTCAAAATACGTCATCTGGAGCTCTGGGAATTGATTGCAAGCATTTTTCAGTTGACAAAATGATAAATTGAGAAAATTATTTGCAGCAGTTGGTGAGGAAACGACCAAATGTTGCTTGAAAAATGACTAAAATGATAAATGGATTATCAAAATATTTCTAATCAATTAATTGACTGAAGATTGCAGCGCTATCTCTGACCATTGTAAGCAATTTACTGAATTAGCCCCTCCCAAAAAAGAAATAACCAGGCTTTTATATAAATAACTTTTCCAGAAAATATCCTGTATCACGATATATATCCATATCATTATCATATATCATATAAAACCACATTTATCGAGATGTAACATTTTATTCATATTGCCCCCCCAGCTTCTCCTCCCTGTGCAATATAATCAGTCTAATGCCTCATTTGCAGAGAGACCAGTAAACCTCACACACTTAACACAAAATGGTTTTTGGCACCATCTCTCTCTATAACTCAACTGGGAGCACTAAAACAAGGTATGACACAATATTGCTGCATAATATAACACTTTGTCACACCATCTGTTGTTTCCAATTTCTTTCAATTACAATATGTTTGTGAGTTTGAACATCAAAGTGGGCCAAACTGAGAACATTTAGTCATGGTTTCTATTCTAACAACATTACTATTTTTCCTCAATTACAGAGTTTTGCAGTGTGGCAGTGAATATAGCATTTCTTCCTCTGTGTGCAATGATGAAAAGATATGTCACAGTGAGTGCAGGTAGATCTGACTGCAGGGCATGTTTATGGATTGAAACATCCTATAGATCAGATTTTTTCATGTTCAAACAGAGAAGAACATGAGTCCACTGAGTGTTGAGTTGAGCATTCAATCAAAGTAATCTGATTGTGTTTCTGCCCACCCACCCTGCAGGCCGAGGATGTAAGCTATAGTGGTCGATCACAAAGAGCCATTCAACAAAACTTCCTCCCCCGAACAGATCAAATGCATGAGATAAGACAAACAAACTGACCAAATCACATGATATTTCCCCCAGACTCTGTTTCAGTCGATACATCTGTTCTTTTGAATGCAGCAGGCCTGTAAGGTATAGAGATGCAAGGGAAAGTATCAGGTGGCAAGAGAAGCTGATCTACCTGCCCGCAGGGTGTGAATTCACAGGAAATATTAATCACCTTTAGGATTTGCCCTTGTGCACAGAAATATTTTGACCAGGTAAGACAAGACAGAAAAATGTAGGGAGAGAAGTACTTATTACTGAGCTGAGAAAAAAAAATCCAACCCTCATTTACAATGGCATCATGAGTCAATTAAGCAAACAACAAAACAGCAGCAAAGCAACCTAACAGAGAAGGACAACACCATAGTTAACTAGTAAAAACTGTTAAAACTTCCTATTTATGGAAGAAAATTGATAGAAAAATTAATTGAATAATTAAAACTCACAAATCAGGTAGTTAGTTCCATAGATAAATTGAATTACACGAAAATGTAAAATAATTAGAGGTTTTGGAGAAGAGCTTGGAAGATTTAAGATCAAATGTGTGTGTCCAAAATGGTTTAAGGAGGTTCTGTATTTTGTTCCAGGAGTCAGATGCACTAAAATTGAAAGCAGTCTTTTCAAGTTCAGCTCTAACTCGTGGGACAAGAAATAAGAGACAGCCAGAAGGTCTGGTGAAGCCCATCTGAATGGTTAAGCAATAAATTATGAAAGGTTATAGATAAAAACAAAACAGTGAGTATCATGACCATATAACCTAATCATATAAAATACAGTGATGTGTACCAAAGACAGTGCCTGTAATCAATGTCAGTGCAGAGTAACAGACAGGATCCAGAAGCTTGAGAGTTGAGGAGGATGTGTTCTTTTAAATGACATAATCCTAGTCTAAGACTGACATGAAAACTGCCCCAACAACCTGTTTTCTACAACACATTGGAAAGATGCTTTTATTTCTGGAGAAACAGACAGAAATAAACAACTTTTTGCCCAAGTCAGCCCACAAGATTATCAATGTGAAATCTGAAAGTCATTAATCCACATGCCGACATATTTATATTCTGTGACTCTCTCAATCATAAATCCTTTTGTAGTAGAAATATTCATATTATTATTGCTCTGGCTCTGAAAAATAGCATAAATGTTGTTTTATCGGCACTGAGAACAAGCCTTTGGTTTATGAGAGCATCTTGCAGAATGTTGAAGGGACACTGTTTTCAACTGCTAGATGAATCAGCAACATATTACAAGAGTTTGTCATCTGCATGCAGGTGTGCCAGTTTGCCAAAGATGAAACAATATTGGTGATATAATAGTGAAAACAACTGGGTCTAGCATTAAACCCTGTGGAACACCATTTGTTATTGATAAAAACTCCAATGACATGCTGGGAGGAGTTTTTAACTGGTTATGAAACAGTCCTCATTTAGTACTAATGGCTCTATATGACCTTCATAAGCAAATGACCCCATCTGCGACTAGATTGGCTATTTTTGTATAATTATTCATAATGGCTGCCACCAGGTTGGCTTCTCCTTGAAATCAGATGAAAGAAGTCTGTGTTTACCTTTTCCCAGCCAAAGTTACAGTGAGTCATATGATAGCTGGTTAAAACTAAGGAGGAGGAGAATTTTCTTGAGATAATTTTCTTTTTTTACATTAGATTTTGTGATTATTACTATAAAAGCACCACTGCTTTTGTCAACAGAGACCTCAGAAATCGACACAATATGAAAGTTCCTTGTAGTAGCTTTAATTCAATCCAAAATTGAATGACACATCTTTTTAATTCAATTTCTGTTGATTAAATTTCTTTTTCTGTTGCTGTCGGCCTTGTCTCTTCAGCTACTGTATGGTGACTCATGCTAATTACCCAGCTCTTATTCTATTTACTCCATACAAACCTGTTGTCAGAACAGCATCAATCCCAGTGCATCAGAGGATGTTTCCGAGAAAAGGTCCAACTTCCACTGCATCTTTAGAAAAGCAAATGGAAGAGAAGCTCTCACGAACAGAGCAAGGCTGAATCACATTTGCATCGGAGCAAAACAAACATTTATTTACATGAAAATGTCTGAAACTGCTTTGAAATAGAAAAAGAAGTACCTGCTCTCTTCCTTCTTAGAGATTTCAGCTGCTGACACACTGTAGGATTTGAAGTGTTTCTGTGAGGAGGAGGAGGTGGATGAGGAGAGAGGAGAAATAGATCTGCCTTTGGTGGAGGTTGGCCTCTCAAGTGCACAGTATGGTGCTCTTGTAGTTGAAAGTGTGTGCATGTTTTTGTGCGAACATGTGTGCGAGTGTGTGTACATCAAAGTTTTTGTTTCATGTATTTTCTCTGTGCTTTTTGCCCGCCCTGCTGTGCGCTTGTGTGTACTTAGGTGTGTGAGAGCAACCGTCTTCGCTGCTCTGTCAACCCCCTATGAAGTAAATATTGCAGCGCTGGGAAAGCAGAGCAGAGCAGGAGGACCTGGCCAGAGCAGCGGAGGCGAAGCGGGGCAGACAACCTGCACACAGACCCTTCTTTATACCCCATTAATAACACAGTTCCACGAAGGACAGCCTGAGGCCAGAGAAGGTCTGTCAAGGTAGTTCATTGTGCTTTAGGAAGTGAGTTGTTCATATGGTAATCACTGCTGGAGCGGGTTCCTTCAGAGCCCGTTTGTTTTAGTGTAAGTTGTAGTCACTCATTGAGGGGGACTGGATGGAATGTGACAGGCTGCACTGCTGTTTAGTTACTGTAGCTTAATTGACCCTGAGAAAGGCGAGGGAGGGCCGGGGAAGGAGGGTTGGTGCAGAAAGAAGTGGAGAGCAAAGGAAGAAGAGAGGGCTGGTGAAACGGACAGAACAGTGGGGGGGGCAAAAAAAACGAAAGCAGAAATTGATAGAGACAGAGAGAAAGAAAGAAAAGAGAGGACGCTTCATTATAGCAGAAGCTGCCGGAAACTGTTTATCTGTTCAGTCGAAAGGAAAAGTCTTATTGGTGAGTGCACAGCACAATGAGATGGATTCCTCTGAAGTCCGTTCTGCTAATGAGCCTACATGTCCAGAATCATCATCTTTTTAATTATTTACTTCAGTTTTTATTTACGGTTCCATTTATGGTTTTTCTATTTATTGCATGCTGATCCGCTGTTTTATTTTCTGGGTCAGGGAAAAGCTGAGTCTTGTCTTTTCTCATTACGCTACATTAGGATAACAGTCACAAAGATGTTGTGGCTCAGCAGGGAAACATGTTTGAAAGCTTTCTGCAAAATTGGGATTTCTCCACCTACATGGGATCATGGACCTGTGCTTACTTTACGTGGAGATCTCCGTAAGAGGAGCCTGGTCTTATGAGAACTGTAGACTAATATCAAGGGCTGTGTCTGCTAAAGTGTTTTTTTTCTATTGTATTTTCTGAATTCAGTGCCACTGCGTATTTACATTGTGAAAATGCCACCAGTGTGATGAGACCTGTGGTGGACTCAGGTTGTCTGAGAAGCAGGGGCACCAGTTGTATGTGGTGTACCACCAGTGTGCCAAAAGTCGTGATGCACTTTATCACATTTTGTTCCCTCAAAGAGCACTCGAGAGGACACTTTTGTATGTTGTCTCAGACATTTGGGCACCATAGAGGGTGCTTTATCACTTTTTGTCCACTGGAAGGGCACCCTATGGGCACTTCATCACATTGTAATGAACACTGGGTCCCTCTAGGGGGCATTTATTGTGTTTTATCTGTACCATAAGGGCATCAAAGAGGGCACTTTTGCTGTGTTTTTTCAAACATGGGGGCACCAGTGAAGCAATCAAGCGATCTTTGAACCAGGCTCTGTACAACAGGTCTTACACCAAATAATGCTTTCCAAAATGTTTTCTCGCTCACAAAATCTCATGAACCCACAAAGACCAGCGGGTCTGTCCTCTCTCCTCATGTGTTTCAGCCTTCCCCTCATCCAAGTTTTGAGCTAAAAGCTAATGTCAGCATGCTAAAATGCTCACAATGACAATGCTAACATGCTGATGTTCATCAGGTATAATGCTTACCATGTTCACCATCTTTGTTTATCCTACTAGTGTTTGCTAATTAGTGCTACACACAAGTTCAACTGAGGGTGATGAGAATGTCATTAGCTTTGCAGCTACATGGTAACAATTTAGGGTACCTGAGGGTAGTGATGACATTAGCTGATGAGTCAGGGGGATTGCCAGACAGTTCACCCTGTGTCAGATTTTAAGGACGTCTATCCAGTGCTTTTCAACATTTCACTCAAAACCACAAATGTCAGCCTGCTGGCATCAGATGAAAAGTCTGATGATCATCACAAGAATCTGGATTTCCTGTGGGGATCATGACTGTCTGTCCAAAATTTCAGGCTAATCTATCCAGTAGTCTTTGAGGTATTTCAGTCTGGGTCAAAGTCATGGACCAGCCAACAGACTGACATTGCCATAGAGCCACACCTCTAGCCTAACTGAAACAAATTCAGTTTATGAGTTTAACTGAGCTACTTTTCTCAGTTTTTTTTATTTTATAAAAGAGTCATTACTGTTTTTCTCTGTTAATACAGTGTAATGTACCCACTAAGATCATTAAAGTTTAATCTTATCTTAATGTGTACGCAGTCTCGGCTGCACCAGTCCCTTTGGAAGAGGAGGCTTTGATAATACTTTATTTGTCTAAGCTTTCATATCCAATGTCAAGCTGTTTCTTTTTCTAAAGAACACAAAGCTTTAAGTGGACAGAGATATGTGTGTGTGTGTGTGTGTGTGTTTGTGTGTGTGTCTGTGTGGGTGGGTGGGTGGGTGTTTGACTGTCTGACATTCCCCTGAAGCCATTACTAGGTAGGTTTAATCTGACAGAAGTGATGGATGATGACACAGAGGCTCCACACACACACACACACACACACACACACACAGAGAGAGAGAGAAACACACACACACACACACATACACAGACTTGTTGTGCGTGGGCTGCCTTGCCACCTTACACCCTGATCTTTTACTCCAACGTTCACGAAAACACCAGTTCAAGGCCACAGATGGAGACAGTCAGATAGTCAGCCCTGTCCCATTTTTCTATCTCCTCAGTGTGAAATCTCTGTTCTGTCTCCGCTCTACCCGGAGGTCACGAGCTAATCAAAAATGTAGAGACCTCCGCAGACCTTGGTCAGCCTCCCCATTATTTGGGTTAAAGCCGAGCTGCAATTGGTGGAGCTATTTTAAGGCGCCGGCTGCTGCTTGCCCTGTGCTTCCTATATCTCTCAGTGGGAACACGGAGTCATTGATCTATTGCCTAGCAGCCCTCCTGCACCCTTCCTCTCAGTGAGAGCCTACAAAGCATCTCTACCCTGCAGCTTTCACCTTCAGATGGCATACCAGCTATACTGTGAAGAAACCAAATATCAGCGTGAAAGAAAATCAGCTGAAAATGCTTCAAGTGACACCATCAGCCTCACATCACAAACCCCGAACCTCTTGAAAGACGTCTCTGCTTACTGCTCAGTACACAGAGAGTTTGTAGTTCATAAATTATAGAGCCTGAGACCCTTGGCCTGTGCAGTGTTTGGGAATAGAAAAGTATTCCTCAGGTATGTGAACTGAAACAAAGATAAAATGCTGCCTGACTCTCCAGCCAAGCATTAAATAGCCTGGCTGAGTACTACTGCTGATGATGATGAACAAAGAGCCCATGCGCCGCTCTTTGAGAGGAGATATTTTTCTGCCTCTGTTTTTCTGTGTTGCTGCTGCTCAGATGGGAGCTGGTGGTTGTTTTTTAATTTAATGACTTTTTGGAGTGGATCGTTTAACTGAAGAGTGACTACGCTTATTTGCTGTGTTGGATAACCCTTTACAGAGCTTGGGATTTGAAGCTGTTTGCTACGGAAAATACACAGTGAAATTTCTGATTACTTCACAAGTTTCGGCAGAGATTTGGCACCCTAGACAGGTTTCTATTCAAATTTAATGCAAATTTGAGCCACGTTTTCAGAAACTTCAGAAAAAAATATGTGAATTAAAGAGTGTCTTCATCCACTATTGTTAAATGAGTATTAGGAGTTGGGTGCATTGAAATAAACAGCTGGTCTGCAGAAAAAGAAGATGCAACAAGATAAAATTAAAAGAGCACCAATCAAACCTCAAACTAGGGCTGAGTGAAATTAAAAACACATCTAATTGTGAATATTTTGACTGATATTGCAAATGTTTGTACCAAATTTGAAGAAATCCTCTCCAAGATTAGATATCACATTCACGCGAGTGGGGTGGATGTGAGGTTACAGTGACCTTTGACCTTTGACCACCAAAATTTAATCAGTTTGAGTCCAAGTGGTCATTTGTGTGGTGGAGATAACCATGTCAAAAAGAAGATGGAAATAAGGTATTGGTAAGGTTTGTTTCATGTATTAATTTAAGGAGTGTTGAGATTTATTGGCTTTATTTGTTTCCATTCTACTTTGTCACATTTTGTGTTTATTGATTCATCAACTTTTCCACCTCAGCCAAGCATTAAAACTTCATATTGCTGCCAGATAAAATTCTCTTTATCTCAAAATAAGTTATTTCCTCTCATTTTGCATATTTATTTGACCAGTTATGAGGTCATTTTGCAAGCTTCACCTGTTCAGGCTTGTCGGCACTCTGCTCACTGACATTGGAGAGCAGGAGAAAGGACTGTTGGAGAAAACCACAGTCCTCAAATATCCCTCATTCATCTTCCTCACTCTCTCAGTCTCTCTTCTCTCGAGTTCTGTTCTCTAAGCTCTCTGCTGATGGTCACTGTGGCAGAGGTGAGAGGAGAAAATGGCACATTAAATCCTGGAGTGTGTGTTTGTGTGTATTAGTGTGTATTACTGTGCTTAGTGAGGGTTCGTGCCAGACTGCCTTCGTGCAGCTTGCGCGCATAATCTCTCACATAAAAAGTCAATAGAATCTAACTGTTTTTTCAGAGACACACAGAGACTTGAGGGATGTTTGAATGTTAGAGTAGTTGAAAGGGGAAAGCTAAGTATTTCACATGAAATCCTCTTGAGTCAAGATGTAATGTGACTATGGATAATTTTGACTCATGAAAGCATTTACAGAAACTCGCTTTTTCTGTAAATGCTGGCATTGAAATGAATGTCATCAGATGTCTTTCAGAAACCCTCTTTTTACCCTTCAAAAGCTACAATCATAGAAATAAGGTTTGCAAAACTGTTTTCTGAAGGGATGAGGTTCTTCCCAGAACCGTTTGCTTCTGAAAAGCCTTTTTTTGAAGAAAGGGTTAGTCAAGGGTTCTTTGTAAGACTAAGGGTTCCAAGAACCATTTTCACCCAAAGAACCCATTATGGAAAGAGTTCTTCAAGGATTGTTCAAATCCTTGAAACACTCCTTCATCAAGGGCTTGTCAAAGGTTCTTTGTTCCATAATATATAAGAGGGTTCTCGGTAGAATCCCCTGGGTGGGTTCTCGATAAAATCACTGAAATATTAAAAAGGTTATTGGTAGAACCCTCAGATAGCCCCTTTTCACCAACAAACTATCAGTTTACGCACCTAATTTTGAACTGTTCAGAGCATTTTCACCAAAAATGAATTGGTTCTGAACCTTACAAGTTGGTTCCCAGCTGGAACCAAAAATAGTTGGGTTTCCTTGGGAACCAATGGGGGCACGTTGATGACACCCTTGATTACAATGATTCCTCTCCGGAACCAGCTCAAGAATCAGAGTTAATTTGTTGGAAGGGATCTGGGTGGAACCATTTCACCATGGAGGGGTTCTCTCTGTAGAACATCTCATAGGTGGTTGTGGATGAAACCTCTCACAGATAGTTTTAGTTTAACCCTTTATGTTAGATTCTAGGTAGGACTCTTCCGAATGGAACTTTAAAAAAGGTTCTACCAGGACCCAAAGAGGGTTCTTCTCTAGGGACAAGCTAAAGAACTGTGTAAAGAAGACCAAGAACAATAAGTTAGAACGCTTTTAAAACAATGTATTTGGAGTTCATGTTATAGTTATTGTGCTCGATGTGGATGGCCTTTAATCCAGCACTAATAAGCAGTGGGGGAGGGGTTTGCTGAAGTGATAATGCAACTATTGAGACATCTCGTCACTGTGACATGTGTTATGGTTCACCAGCGATCAGGGTCGTTCTTTCAGAAGTTCCCCCTGCGCCTCCTCAATCACCACTTCAGTTTACACAGCCTGTCCCTCCGTCTGAGGCTCCTGCTGCAGACTCTCCTGCTATGTCTTTGTTTGTTTTGGTAATGGATTCCAAGTTGCTATTGTGGTTTATGTCACTCGGTGATTGATGGGAAAAATTCACCTTCTCTTAACCCCCCCTCCCCTTCCCCTCCAGAAGCCATCCTTGTATGCTTTCCAGGATGAACACACAGTGAGAAGAACAAGTTGCATCCTATTCTCCTGACAAAGTGACTCACTGGCATCCGGATGCTCGCCTTTTTGCACCAGCGAGCCGTGCCTTTAAATCAAGACAGAGACCTTTCTGGAAACAAGGTTGAATCTGTGTGGTGATGACAGTGCAGCCACCAAAGGGGAAGACTGAGATTATATGCGTGGACGGTTCGGGGGTCCCTCTATTCATCGGCCATGTCACCCCATGGGGGAGGACTAATTGGTGGCCCCAAAGAGCCCCCTGTTTTGTCCCTCACAAAGACATCGGGGTGCGGTCGCATAGAGGATGGGGGTGGAGGGAGGGAAGCAGCAGCGAGGACGGAGAGCGGAGCAGGTTTCCCATAGAATAGTTGGCTGGGATGAACTGGAGGGGGGCCCTCGCCACTGGGTTGCAAGGGGACACACTCACACACACACACACACACACACACACACACACACACACACACACACACACACACACACATATAGGCACTCTCAGCGGGGGACTCTGGTGCCAGTTGCTGGCCTCCTCCTCTACAAATGATCCAAGGCTGACCCACATAGTCAGCCATGTGTGAGGCTTCCCTTTATCCCACAGCCCCGTTGAAACATTGAGTTATGGGTGTTCTCCGGTGCTCCCTGCCTTCTCGGCTGGGACCGCACTGGGGCCCCATGTGGGCTGACATTGTTCACCCCGACCCAAGGACAATGAAGCTGTTGGCTGGGCAGAGAGGAGAGAGCGAGAGGGAGGGAGGAGGGGGAAGATGGGTGGAAGAAAGAGGGAGTGAGAGATTGAGATGGACAGTGAATAATTGAGAGAGGAAGGGAATGGTTGAGAGGTAGAGATGGAGAGATAGGAGGTATAGAAAGTGTTTGGGGTAAATAAGGCAGAAAAAGATTAGATCTTTGGTAACAGAGAGGGAGGAGATAAGAAACTGAGATGACAGAGGTGAAGGAAAGATTGGCAGTAAGACAGATGGAGAGACAGACAGTGAGGAAAAGACAGAGCCAGTATGCTCTCAGAAATACAAGTGCTAACTAGAACCGTAAGGGTTCCTCAGCTTGTCCACATATGAGAACCCTTTTTGGCCCCTGCTTAAAACCTTATGTTAAGGTTCCTCTTGGAAAGGGTTAAACCTAGAACTGTCTGTGAAAGGTTCCACCCAGAACCCCCAATGAGAGGTTCTACTGAGAACCCTTCTGTGGTGTAACCATTCCACCCAGAAACCTCTCTGGAGGTTCTTTCCAAACACCTCCCTGTCTTCTAAAGCTGCTAAAAATGACCTATGCAGGGGATTCCACCGAGAACTTGTTTGTATTCCATGGGCTTTGAACACACTTGAGGGTTCTGCAGAGAACCTTTCTATATTGCAAGACACTCAGAGTTCTAACAAGAATATTTTTATATTTCAAGGTTTTTATCTACAACCCACTCAGGGGATTCAACCGAGACCCTTTTTTATATTCAGAGTGTTTTATCTAGAGCACACTCATGAGGTTCTACTGAGGATTCTTGGAACCCTTAGTCTTACAAAGAACCCTTGATAAACACTTTCTTTAAAAGGGGGTTCTTCAGAAGCAAGTAGAACCTCAGCCCTCCAGGAAGAACCCTTTTGGAACCCTTATTTCTAAGAGTGCATAAGTCAGTATTGATTGCAATGTGTGCTGGGTGTCTTCAGCTGTCGTAGCTGGATCCAGAGCGAGGTCGTTAGTGTCTGCGAAGCATGGAGCCACGGACATTAGTGGCTCTTTAACAAACTGTGTATTGATTGGGACTTAGAGGAAGACTTACATGTATACCGAGGGATAATGTCCTGTATGTAATTAGCACCACTGCTCTGATAGTGACATTGCACAGGACATAAAGGGAGGAACCATCAGTTATTTTCTTTTTTTTTTTTTTTAAGTAAAAGCTTAATTCCTCCAGCAGCTTTTACAAGCCTTTTAGCCTATTCACCCTCACCAATATTCAATCTAGATTCAGGCATTTTATGCAGTTAAAAGCAGCCGATGAAGCTAATACTAATAGTTTATCTTAAAGGCATAAAGAGGATAAATCAAGGGATGGGAGCTACGACTGTGTCATGGATCATTTAACGCGTTCTCATTCTCTCCTCTCTCTACCATTTCTCCCTCTCCATTTAACCATGATTAGTGACTGGCCCGGCTCTCAAACAGAGCAGTATAATTGACAAATGACTTCAGCTAATCAAGTGATTGTGCTGATGATTACTGAGAGAAAAGTGACGCCTCATATGCAGCGTAGCAGGTCAAGCGCACACACAATGAAAAAGTGCAAGCGGTATTTTTTTAGATACAGATGCTGCAGGAGTTTTTATAATGTCTGCTGACCTGATATTACACGATTCACCCCTGCAATTAAAGTGATATTTTGGGTTATTTGAAGTGGGATTGTATGAGATACTTATAAATAGTCAGTATATTACCTGCAGCAGATGGCGTCATCATGCCCCCGGTATGGAGAAGCAGAGAGGGGCATCAGCACAGAAGCTAAGCAATGTACTGCTGTGGACAGGATCAGCAACAAAAGGTACTGTAGCCACTTATTAAAAGGTCCACCTAAAAAATTCAATATCAGATTAAGTGTTCGCTATATTTGGATTATTTTTGCTGCTTTAGTTTGCTGTCAGACAGCCTTTTCTGGAAACCACCATTATGCAAGCCAAATATGGCTCTCTCCAATCCAACCAAACTCCTTTGGCGAAATCAGTAATTTTAGCTCGCTAGACTCGGGAGTTGCTTGTTGAACTGTTGTGTTTGTGTTATTCTGTGACTTCGGTGAATCCAAACTATCATTTTAAAACAGTGAAGTCACACTATAACACAAGCAAACTTAGAGGTTGAGGTAGTGGTAGACCAGTCACTCCTGCGAGTCACTACAAGGTAAAATGACTAATTTCCCCTATGGAGTTTGGTTTGGAGAGAGTGACATTTGGGTAGTATAAATTAGGTTTCCTGTTAGAAAAGGCTGTCTGATGGCAAAGTAAAATGGTGAAAATACTCTCTATATAGCATGCACTTGAATTGATATAGATTTTTTTTTGGTTGATCTTTATTAAGTGGCTAAAATACCTTTTGTTGCTGACCCTGTGCACAGCAGTAAGTTGCTTAGCTTTCATGCTGTTCTGCTGTGCTTCTCCAAACTGGGGGTGTACTGACTGCCATCTACTGCAACTGATACACTGATTATCAATACCTTATACAACTCCACTTCAAATAATCCAAACCATCCCTTTAAGCGGGAATCTTGTGAAAATCATGCCATGTGCTCAGCAGGGTATGTGTAGGGTACTTGCACATATGCATGCACATTTGCCACATAAAACACACATATTGGATAAGATGTTTACATTACTGAAGAAAAACAAATTCATCTGTCAAATGTGTCTTTGTTGAAGCAGTCCTTTGAGATATTTGTTTTGACGTTTTGCAGCATCTGTGTCCGCAGTTATAGATGAAAGATGGCGCTGAGGCAAATGATAAAAGCCGCCTGCTTTCGACAACAATCTGATGTATGTCAGCTGTCATGTTTTTAGGTATATCTACAGAGATCAAACCCTTGTTCATGTTGGACAGTAAAGACTTTGTGGAAGTGTTAGTTGGTATCTTGAGTTTGGTATCAAAGGCTTTGTTGCAGTTAATTGCTTGTAGCATTAAAGAGGATATGGCAAAGTATTGATTTACACACTTTTGTGTACTTCAGTCAGTAGCAAACACTTTTATGATGTTTAATTAAAGCTCTTGTTTTATTCTCAGCTCAAATTTCTACTTTTGCTCAGCTTGCCATCTAACTTTACTTTACTTTTCAGAAAACAAAGGATTATGCGGTTCTGATTCTGTGTGTGTGTGTAATTGATGAACAATCCTCATCTTCCAGGACACACGCATACACACACCACACCAAACCAGTAGCATGTCATCAAAAGCTTAGAGTTAAGCGCTGTGTGTACGCAGCACGCTCCCTTCTGGAACCCATTTTAGAGTGGGGAAAAACCACATGAAAGGTCTGCCCCTATCCTTCCGCCCGTACCCCCATCACTCCCTTTATTCTTAACCCCCTTCCCTCTGCTGCTGTTCGAAGATTAGACAACTTTACTGGATCTTATAATCAGTGATGTCAACCACAGATGAAAATGCCCAGCCAAATGTACTTTGATAGCTCTCAAGAAGACGCAGACATATGCAGGCCATTACGCTTTTTCCTCAAAGACAGCTGCTGCCTCTGGATCTCTGGACTCCCTGAAAGTCTCTGGCATAAATGGAAGGTAATTACCATATCAGAGATCAAGACTCTGGGCTCTGACACCACTTTTTCAATTACTCAGACAGGTTGTTAAGATGCAAATTCAACAAAATGGCTGAAACCCCCAGAGAGGGATTCGGTTTCACACCCAAAGCTGCTTCTTGAGTTTCTTAGCTCATCACATTTTGACAGACAAAGAGAGGAAGAGATGGAGGTTGGGTGGGGTGGGGTGATGCAGGATATCTATAATTCATTCTGTTCGTTAGCGTGACAACCCCACATCTCATCCGAGTGTGTGTTTATTTCTAGGCATGCGAAATCCCCTCAGTCAACCTTGATTCAGGTCTAATTTTATGTTGATATCGTGCAGAGTGGCTCTTTCATCAAATATACACAAGTTTGTTTGTCCCTAAACAAAGATTTGTGCTTTCCGCTGAAAACTTTGCACTGGTATTAAGCCAGTCACTATTTCCCTGCCACCTCATTCAAATTTAATCTGTAAGTTTGTTTTCAGAGTTCTAATATTTAGTTTCCTTGGATGATACTTTGTATCGCAGATGAATTATGCAGCAGCGACGTACAGAACGGTACTCCATGTTTCCTGCCATAGTTATGCAAATATGAGATTCTGCCCTCAGCACAGTCTCGGAGGAAATGATCCTTACTATGTGTAAGAGATGTTGGAGAGATAATACATAGAGAACATTGATTCATGGCAAACTGCACAAAGATGAAAGAAACATGTTTGTATTGGAGGACAAAAGATAACAAAGCAACTACTCTTACTCCTGCTCACGCCGCTTCTCAATATACAGCAAGTGAGCGAAGTCAAGCAGATGGAGGGTGAAAAATTGTCCAGATATAAAACGAGTGATATCACAGGAGCTCTCCTTGTGTTTTCACCCTCTGCAGATGAGTAATGTAATTTTCCTGTCAGCCTTGTTTCTATACAGAGTGGTGGACTTCACTTACTTATAACTCACAACAGCTCCCGGTTTACCCTCCAAACCTCATCCTTTTTGAGGATATCCCTATCAAAACAGTGCTGTGGATCGTATAGGATATGCTTCTTCTCGACCTCATAAATAAGTCACTTGTCCTCCCTGTTGACCAGTGACTGTTGGGGACACTTTAATGATACCAGTGTCAATTTTGACCAAAGAAATAGGATGGAGGCGAACAAGTGCGTGAAACTATGCAAAAATAGAACAGTGGTGAGTGTTTTTTTTAAACAAGCCTCACATCTGTTCTGACCTGCTCGTTTTTTTTGTTTTGTTTTCAATGGACATATCCATTTTGGCTGTCAATCATTAAAATATCACGTTATCATAAGTTGAAATAGAAAAGCTCCAGCCAGGGAAAGGCCACCAAATACAGGGACATCTTTACTGGGAAAAACTGAAGGAATCTCATGTTTGCTTGCCTTGCTTGCCCGTCTGACTGACTGTGGAGCAGACAGACCATCACTGGCATTCTCAAAAGCCCAGTGCTCCGTGGAGCTTCTGTGGAGAAAGCAAATATCTGAATGATATGAGTGATACTGGCATAGCTTGTCTTTCTGCTCTTGAGTCATTTTAGTTCAGTTTCCAGGAGAATGAAAAGTCAGAAGTCCAAGATCTGTTGCAATGTGTGAAACACACCCTGGTAACTAAATATAAAAACAAAACAAACAAACAAAAGAAAAAAATCATCTCATGTCTGTAGGATGGCTCGACATTGTATTTTGTTTCTTCTGGCTCGCTGTGAAATAAAATAAATATGGTTACAAGTTGAAACAGTTACTGCAAGATCTGGAAGAGCAGCCTGGTTAGACTGGTGCTGCCAGGAACGCTGGGAACACTGTGTGTGTGAGTGTGTGTGTGTGTGTGTGTGAGTGTCAGGGCCTAGAAGAGGGAAGTCTCTCTCTGAGGTCATGCCATGCAGGCCTCTCCACTGGGGCCCACCCTGCCTGGCAGCCACACACACACACACACAGTGGGGTTAGTGCCAGATAGAGACTTGAGGAGACTCCACGGCTCTGCGTATGAATGGCTGTCTGTTAACTCTGTGTTGCCCTCATCATGACGGCCTCATTATGACGGAGCTGAATTGTGCGGGTATGGATGTGTGTGTGTGTTTGTATAGTCGGAGAAAAAGGGAGATAGAATGACAGATAGATAAAGGACTTGATGTGCGTTCATGTGCAGCATGTTCATTTAGTATGTGTGAGTGAGTGTGTGTGTGTGTGTGTGTGTGTGTGTGGCAGTGCTCCCGGGGTATTCCTCCTATGTGCTGGCGTGCTGGAGTGTATCAACAGGATGTTTCTTCTGAGTGAACACTTAAGGTAGGATGTCTTCACATAGCGCAGGAGGAGGTCTCCTACAGTTTCTAGGAAAGCACTGAAGGGCTTACGTAATAATTCATTAGGACGACATATTATGCACATATACATAAAGTTCGCTTGCTTTCTATTGTTGGTGCCGTACCCAATTTTTCCCCTGACAATCTATACACAGAACTCATGCATTATGCAGATCGCACAAGAGGACTAGTTTGCTATGTGAGGAGCGAGCAAGAGAGAGGAAAGTATGACTCCATAGTGATTTATTAGAGCACACACACACACACACGCCACATTGTTGTTTACACACCATTACATATTCAGAAATAAAAGGCAAGACGAACACGATGATTGGAGTAGTGTTTTTTTTTTTTTAACGTCTCCCTTGCCTCCCTCCATCTTTCATGCAGCTTCTCAGAGTTAATAAAAACACTTTGGTGGCAAGGGGGGAGTTATTTGCATTTCCATGGCATGCTTTTCCGTGCCAGTCTTTGTTTTCCTTTAAGTAAACATGAGTGTATCCTGAGTGTAGCGACCTTTTCTCTCCTCACCCCTAACCTTCACCATCCCTCTCTCCCCCTGCTCCCCCTCTAGTCTAGCACTCTTCTCATATTCATTGAAGAAAAAAAGCAGAGGAAATTCTTTATTTGAAGGCAACTGTCTTCACTAAATCAAGTTTAAACTTAAAGTTTTAAGTCAAACACAGACTCAAAAAGTTTGGCCAGCCTATAGACCCTTTGATCAAACTAAGATGAATGATGGAAATAAATCCTTAATTTACCTTGTTAGATGGCTGTTTTCCTCTCAGTCGTCCTCCTGGCTGGCACAGTGCACCGTCCTCTGGCCCAGTGGTTGTGTGCTATGCCAGTGAATGAGAGTGCGTCAGTGAGCAGCATCTGTCACTTGTGTAGATCATTAAATATCCAAAATAAAATGACAAAATCAGCCAAAAAAACATTTGGTCATATATTCGTCCAGTCACCCAATTCTATTGGGTCTATCACCTGACCCATAGCTCACATGTTTAGGGGACTGTTTTGCCTCTATCTAAGCTCTGCCAACAAAAAAAGGTCATAATGTTTTCTAGAGATAAACTCAAATCTTTCACTCTTAGAAATTCTGCATTTCAAAGATTGTTCACAATGAGCTGTGACCCCAATTTGTCATTATTTGGGTGCGTGAAAATCAAATGGTTGCAACTGAAGATATGAAGTTCTTAACCATTATTCACTATGACTTTAACAAGGTACATTTTTGAAATCCATTTTTTTTCTGAGAAGAAAACTAAATCATCTCATGTCCCATGTTTTCATTCATTTGTTCGTTGCTGAAAAAACCCACCTGAAACTCCATTCAGGAGCTGCGCCTCACTGTCGGGCTGAGGGGATTGTTGCAACATGGACCTTTTCTCTGTTGCTAACTGTACTTGTACCTGTACTGGGACACAGACTCGTTTGACGACCATGAATACAATACGTTACCAAGGTGATGTACCGGACTTCAACTCCAGGGACAATGAAGACAGGCTGGGACAGGAGGCATGAAGTGTTTGAGGAGCAAGTTTGAGTCTGAGGAGTTTATTAGTAAGAATATATCATCCATCATCTTGATAAGTTGGCGAGTATTTGTTTTCGTAAGTTGGAAGTTGTTTCTTGTGCTTTTATGAGGTTATACTGTGCTGAAATAAACAAGATGTTCAGTTTCCTTGCTGGTTGCTCTGACACAGTCAGAATCATTAAGGCTTTTGCTGTTAGCATTTAACAGGCGTCTCACGTTGCCCCTAAAAATATATATATTTATACATAAATGTGCAATGACTAGTTGACTATGGACTTGGAACTGACAACAGCTATTCGACTGGGAAAATCTTTAGTCAGGGACAGCCATAGTGCAGATTATTTGTGGTGCCTCCTTCTGCTCACATTCACAAGAAAGCACTCATATTTACACCCCTCTCTGCTCCCTCATGCCCTACTTTCTCCTCCCTCTTCTCTCTAGTAGTGTCATCCCCCAGTGTGCATACTTGCATACTCCCCTCTCTTTCGTCACCCATTTGTGCAGCTCCCCGTGGATGGAGCCCCCACGGCCCCATGTCTCCCATTCACTCACTGGTGCCATCGTGGCAGCATAATAACTTTTAATCGGCAGTCCTCCCTGTGCACCCAGTGTTTCATTATGGCCTTGGCTCTGCTCCCTATACTCAGGCGATTGTGATTGTTGCCGGAGCTGCTCGCCTCGCTCTCAGTGAGCTTATGCTGGCCTCCTACTTGATTAGAAGAAAAGAAAGAATGAGCGCATGAGGAGGGAGAGCGAGGTGAGGAAGATAAAGACAGAAACTGAGCAAAAGATATATTTGCTCAGGGGAGAGTGCACTGCAGAGAAAAGAGAGACAAACAGTCAGAAAAGAGAAACGGCATCTCACACAGAGTTTGAGAGCGTTGGCCAGTCTGCACAGCAAGCAGGCGATAGACGTCACCTTTGCTTTTAAAATAGTTAATCTGCTCCTGGAGGGACAATGACTGCTTTAAGTCCCTCTCCTCTCTCCCTCTCTCTGTCGTCTAAGTCCCTCCCATGAGCTAAAGCCCTCTGAGGCACATTGCTCGGATTAGCTTGTGTTGTTGTTGCATCTCTTCAGCACCAGCTCCAGATACAAATGCAGCAGTTATGTATACTGGGAAAGCCAGTAAATGTAAGAAATCTGTGAATAGAGGGTGGTGATAATTCGGTAATTTAATTATGTATACACTGAATAATAAGAAAACAAATCTGGTGATGTTAACGCTACTCTCTACTTGCCTGCTCATCCTAAACACTTGATTTTTCCATCCTCAAATTCATTTCACTTTTCACAGTTAGCTTGGTACATATAACAAATAGTGTTGAGAGTTTGTTTTGTATGTAGTGTTTATGAGCATTTAGATAATCACCTCAGTCCTCTAGATAACTGATAGCGATGTTAGCTAGTTAGCTACCATCGCCATCTTCATTCAAGCTTGACAGAAACAAAATAAAACTCACCAGAAAGCTGACAATGATAGCTAGCTAGCTAGCTAACTTTGTTAATGGTTATCTAAGACACTGTGGTGATTATCAAAATACTCAGACAGTGCATACAAAACTAAATACTAGCAATATGTACTAGGGCTCCAACTCATGAATTTAATTTTCATTATAATCCACTGATAAATTTCTTGAATAGTTGATTTTTGGTGCATAAATTGTCAGACAACAAGGATATTCAATATTCTGACATAATGGACTATCTAAAGAAACCAGAAAAGATTTAAGAACATTTTTCTTAAAAAACGTAAAAAGAAAAGAAAAGAAAAAAAGTTGATTAATTAATTGTCTATATCTAATTGATTAAAGTTTGAAGTTAGTTGGTGAAGATAACGTTACCATTACCATCAGTGCTGACAGGAAGTAAACATGCAGGTGAAACAAACTCGTCACACTACATTGTACAAGTAGAGAATTGAATATTGGCGGAAAATACACTGCAGTGTTGGTTTTAACGGAGCGCACACAGCTTGAATGCTTCAGACTTTTGCTTCATGTCTTTGTTACTTTTCAATAAAAAGCAGCAAGAAAAAAAACAGATGAAATCACAGCTGCATTGTAATCTGCAGATCTATCTTGTGTAATTTCACATTCAATATGTGTTCTCTTAAAAATAGTATTCAGTGTTGCAAATAGAAGTCTGGATACTCGCCCAGTGATGTTCTCTGGCTGCAATTTCTATGTCATTTCTCACAGACTGTATTCAGGCTCTGGTTGGAAGGGTAATTTTACCCTGACCCATCTGAAAAATGTACGACAGATGTGGTTGGTTGAATTCTGATTCATTTCATGCAGCAGTTCCGCAGCACTGTACAGTATACTGTCATTTGAAAGACTGTAATATCATCGGAGATAATGAAAAGAGCTGGACTGACATTTCCTGTTTTTTGAAACACAGATTATATCTTGATTATAAGAGATTATCCCCCTGTCCATTTGGATTAATGTGATGCACTATGTGCATTTTAATGATCTGGTTGTACATTTACAGAGTCACATGTAAATGCACTGTAGGGACCATTCGGATCTACAAGTCCTGTCCTCAAGTGGCCCTCATCCAGCCCTGTCTCTTAGAAATTACCTTTATATTATTCTAATTTGTTTTTCCAATTATGTTTTGTACAGAAACGTAATTGCTGTCTGGATTATGTTCCCTGGCAACAATGTTTTTTTTCTCTCTCCAGGAAGTCACAGAGAGATGGTCAGGGTGAGGTGCAATGAGTAGATACTGCAGAGGATTTACACAAGAGCAGAGAAACAAATGATTTGCATTGTCAGTGAACATTTTGCTGACACATTTAGTATCAACATTTTGGGACTCTGCAAATATGTTAATTTAAATGTTTCCTCATTACATTGATAAAAAAAAGCTAATATGAGTGGCGTTAGATTTGTTTCAAAATGAATTTGCTGTTGCAAATTAATAGTACGTAAGGATAATTTCAGGGACAGGATTACCTCATCACACCACACATACCGGCGACTCTGTCTCAAGTAAAAGTCTTGCACTCAAAAGTATTATTAAAATATCCTTAAAGTACCAAAATAAGTCACTATTAAAAATGTATTAATGTGTACATCACTTATATGTTGCAGCTGGTAAAGGTGTAGCAAATTTTAATTACTTTATTTCACCTGGGGTATAAATTAAGGGTGCTGATATTGACTGATATATGTTCTAAATAGTTTGATCAGTGGTCTAAATGGCCCAAATGACAATTTCTCTAAAATTTCGCAAAAATGACTGTCGATCATGGACGTGTAGGTCTCAGTAGTGATGAGAAGGAAGCAAGATGGCTCACATGTTGGCTACGTCCATCAACAGGAAAAAAAACAGTGTGTTTAGCTGGAGTATTTACTGACAAAAATCAATAAAATCATATCTAAACCTGATATAAACAAGGCATCATAATTTATTTGTTGATTATAGCTTTATTGGAGCCAAAGTAACTAGTAACTTAAGTTTTCAAATAAATGTAGCTGAGAAAAAAATTAAAATTTTGCTTCTGAACTGTAGTGGAGCTGAAGTATAAAGTAGCAGAAGATGAAAATACTTAAGTAAATTTCAAGTACTTGAGTATTTGTGTGAAATAAGTTGGTCATTTTCAACTACTGTAACTGTAAACAGTATAATTTTAGATTAGAGTGAACTCTAGTGTAACAAAAAGGTTGTCATCTCACTGTAAAATACAGTGATCCAAAGTCTGTTCTACGTCAATCAGTCCATGTCAGCCTTTGTCTATGAAACCTGTCACCTTTGACTTCTGTCCTCATCTGACCTGTCTCCTGTGGGTCAGCTGTGTGTACTCGTGGCCTGCTCTGTTGCTGCAGCATGAGGGGATTAGCTGCTGCTGGCTGTTGCTGTTGTCTTGTCCACCAACCAATCTCATCAGCCAGTCAACAGACACCGAAGAGGAAACAGTGGACTTAGCAGTCGAGCAATCCTGACGGGCCGTTTCACTTCATGCGGGCGCTTCTGACAGCACTTCAGTTGTCAGCTTCAGTCTTCTGACAGATGTAGAAGTGGTGTCAAAGGGCAAAGCTGATGTCAGTGTTTCTTGTGGAGATATTTTTGATGCGGGCATACCTGTGTGTCCTGAACTGTTTCAGCAGAAAATGTCTTAGATTTAACATGACGTGTCTTTTTTACATGCTTATCGCTCTATAGCCAAGACAGAAAGTGCTTTGAAGAAGCTGGTGTCCAGTGTAGGCAACATTTGACATAAATCCAGCTTTTAAATAGAGTAATACTCCTTACCAATTAAAAATATTTACACATGCAAGGTCCGTGGTTGGACACTCCCTGCCAAATCTACCTAAATACCTTCCCTAAATCACCTCATAACCATTCGTATAATAATTGTCTCCTAACCTGTCAGTGTATGATTTTAATTCATCACATTAATATGCCACAAGAGAATGAATCTCTACAGCATCATTTCACAGATGGCTTATCTGTGCAGAAGAAAAATGAAAATGAAAAATGAACTCTTCTGGAATGCTGCACTGAATTTGCTCCTTCGGAAACTGCCGAACCAAAGTGACTACCAATTAACAACCTGAAACTGAGCAGGAAACAAAGATAGTGATTAGACAGACACTATATAAATGTGTTGTACACATGCTAATGAATAATTTCTATTATTGTCGAAGCTCTTATCTGTTGGAATGATGCAGGTGAAAACTGGGCTCCGCGTATGAACAGTTTTAGAGCAGAATGATTACTGGGTATAAAGGACTTGTGGTTGTATTGTTACCAAAATGTATATCAGACTAGCCGTAGCTAATTTGTAGTCCTTGTCTCTGGTCGGGCTTTTAAGGAATAAAACACAGGATATAAAACTCTAATACACACACAGAGGCATGCAATAAGACACAAAGAGAGAAAGAGAATCACTAAAAACATTAATTAAGATGACAATAACTAAAAATGACAATCAAGAACAATGACAAAATACAACAATTAAGAGCAACAAAAGGAAAAGAGAGTATGTTGTATTGTACTGTATGTTGTCTCTCACTGTTGGCTTATATTTTGGCTTTGTTTAAAATAACATATGTACAAAAATAAAAAGCTGAGACAAAAGAACCTAGGGTAAGTTTTGTATCCTGCTGTGTAAGACAAAGTCCGAAACCCCTATCAGCTGTAATGCCAATTATCCCATTGTTGTATTATCCTTCTTTTACTAAGTTTTAAGGTAAAGATAGTAATCCGCAGACCCTCCTCCTTCAGCCACGTGACTGGATGCTGCGGAGGATCCGTACTGCTGCCCTTTATCTTATAAGTCAATTACACAGTGACACAGTTTGCATTTACACAAACAGGCTACTCTTAGTTTTGGTTTCCGGGAGAAGAAGCGGCCTTTACAGTCCTTAAAAACCTTCACAAAGTGGAAAAAAATAGAAAGAAATTCCACTTTATGATTGTTAAGTTTGTTAAAGTCCCCTTCAGATAAGTAGTCTTCTAAATTCAGGAGTGTTTCTGTTAAGCCAGCTTGATCAGGGTATTAAGCCTCAGCATTGTCTGACAAAATAGCTCCTTTGCATTGTTTTCTGTTTAAAAATTGCATGTCGTTGGAATTAAATGCACAAACAGTTAAATGGTTTAAGTTACCGGATGAGCAACTTGATCCTCTTATGTCTTTAGGGGCCCTAACTCTGTCAGTAAAGCACAGATTTCATTGTTGCAACTAGCAGACTGCAAAGTGCTGTCTTTCTGCAGGCTTTCTCTGTGATTGCGTGCACATGAAGGTGCGTGTGTGTGATGCTGAAGGCCCTGTCCTTGGATTAGAGATGGGGATACCGGTGGTGGTAATGGTTTGGATGGGATCATATCTGGATGGATAAAAAGGAGGATTGGTGGAGGGATGGATGGAAGGGAGGGGCGGGTTACCCAAGGGACTCATCAAAAAAAGACAGAATGAGGGAAACAAGAAGAAAGAGGACATTGCCTATCCTCCCTTTTTTCTCTCCAAGGCCGGTGTGACAGCAGCTGAGGCCTGCGTACTGTTGTTGTCTTTTAGCTGAGTGGATATTTGAACCCTGAGCAACCCTCTCCTTCTCTTCTATCTCCGTCTATCTCCCTCCTGCTCCTCCTCCTCGCTCCTTCGCTCTGTGTCTTCAATTCCATTAAGTTGATTTACATTATTCAGACAAACTCATTAATCACATTTCCCCCTGGATATAATCTGCTTGTCAATCTGAACTCTAGTGAGGGGTGAGGAAAGGGAAGCAACAAAAAAAAAAAAAAAAAAGACTGAGGTAGAGAAAAATGAGGTGGACAGATGGATTATGTTCTGCTGGAGGGTCGCTTGGACTAAACAGCCAGACCAGCGCAGTTCACTGTGATTACGCTCGTCTTTATAGATATTTTGTCTGCGTGAGGAGAACCAGACTGGTGTTTATCTCCAGAGCCAGATGGACGTGAGCATGATAGAGAGGAAGGGAGCGGTAAGGACAGAGTGGGAATGCCACACTCTTAGAAAAAAGGACATAGGAGAACCCTTTGTGGTTCCCGGTAAAACCTTTTATAAAGGGTCCACTTGGAACCTTTTCACAGAGTTCTACCTAGAACCAAACATAAAGAGTTACTGCTACAACCATCTGTGGAAGGTTTCAACCAGAATCCCCTTTGAGAGGTTCTACAGAGAATCTTTCAGTGGTGTAATGGTTCCACCCAGGGTGTCCGACCAAACATAGTTTATATTCCAAGGGGGGTTTTACCTAGAACCCAACCATGGGATTTTACTGAGTACCCCCTTATATCCCAAGGCTTTTTTTTTAAAGAACCCACTCATGGATTTAAATTATCCTTGAAGAACTCTTTCTTTCAAAAAAGGTTGTTTAGATGAACCCTCAATCTTCCAAAGAAACCTTGACAATCCATTTATTCAAAAAAGGGTTCTTTAGAAGCGAATGGTTCCGCCGCTTAAGGTCCTTTTGGAACCCTTGATTCTAAGCGTGCAAAGACGGGGGCAGGAATGGGAACAGAGAAAGAAAGTAGAAACGAGAGAGAGAAAGATGTGGAGTCGGAGGAGGCTCAAGCCACAGTCTTTCAGTCGATGATGATGAATTACTTTGACAGAGACAATCAGGATGAAATGTTAATGCGAGTGTGCCAGAGGATGCAGTCACAGCCAGACTAAGTCCTCCTATGGGGAAATGAGATGGTTAGTTAGAGGACAGACACACACAGACACACACACAGAGGCAGACACACACTCAAATGTTAGCTCAGATAGAAAGTCATGCAACAAATCACTGAGGAAATGGAAGTTATATTTGCTGGCTGTTTGTTCATGTATACTATATCTCTGCAGTGAGGGATGAAATGTATGAAATGCCACCGCTGTCCTGACCTTTGTACACAAGTAGGTGTGTGCATGTCTGGGCAGTGTTTGCTGCTACAGCTAAGAAGAGATATTCAGTGTAAGCAGAGGCTGCGTGGGCTGCTGGGTTTGCCTACAAATCCATATTTTCAAATCTGTCACACAACAATTGAAAACTTCTGTATACTAACATCTCTTGTCTACTCTGTTTCCTTTGATTCTCACTTTTTCTAATGATGGTAGTTTTGCAGTATCCCAGTGCACAGAAATAATGGCTAGATGTTTTACATGTTTCTTTTGATAATACTGGAAATTTTTCCGCTCTTGTTTTTTTATCCATGCTAGAGGCCTGGCTCTATGGATGGTAATATCAGTCTGTCCGTAGGCTGGTCTGGACTGGAATATCTCAACAACTACATGACAGTCAAGTTGTGCGGACGGTTGTGTAAAATTAGGGACTTTCATACAAGAGACCAGGGTTTGGTGCCTATTTGATTGTTTTAATGAAGTAGTTACTTTAACCCAAACCAAGATCTTTTCCTAAACGTAAGTAAGCAGTTTTGGTGCCTAAACCTACTCATGACATTTATGTTGAAAGCGTAGCTGGACATTACATATTTATTACTGCTAACTTAACAGCAAAACTTATGTTGCATAATACAATAGATTGAAAGTCCTGCTTTAAAAGTGTTGCTTAAATATGAGTACACAAATCTAGTAGATTAGATTTTGTGAATATTTCACTGCCATGAGACTGTGTTGGAATAATCTTAATTACTTTGAAAATCCTCTGAACTTTTCAGTAGCACCACCATGAGGTGGACGTTTTGAGTCAAACGTCAAACTGTCATGAATTTCCATGAAATTTGCTACAGACACCCATGTTCCCCTCAGGATAATTAGCAAATGTTAGCGTGTTAAACTAATACTGTATTTACACCAAAGTTAGGGTGTATATGCAGGTTTTTTAACTGCAGATAAACCCATTGCCAACAGACGAGTTTGTCTTTGATTTTTTTTTTTTTTTTTTTGCTGCATCACATTTAGAAAGCGTGGAAGTCGGTGACAATGATACAGTGGTTCATTTTTAATCTTTCATTTAAGTCCCTCTTTCAAACTCAGCGGCGACTATTGGAATGATATTCCAGCACTGCTTGTGACGGAGATGGATGGAAATTGTAGTTGAGATGACAAAGAATCGCAGAAGTTACCAACAGAGGCGACAAGCTTTAATTGCACCACTCTGTAAAAGAGGTTACAATTAACATGTCAACCTGCGTGTAATGTTTCCATCACTGCTGATTTGACCTATAGCTCGCACTAGAGTCATTTAACCTGAGAATGAATACCGATTGCAGTGTTTCCCACTAAAGCCAGATTTTAGCGGGTGTTAGTGGGTTTATTTGTTATACCTGCTGAACATCAGCATGTTATCTTATCTGTAAGCAGCATGATGTTAGCTCAAAGTACTGCTGTGCCTTAGTACCGTCTCAGAGCTGCTAGCTGCTGATGGACGCAAGTCTTGTTTAATAAAACAAGCACAATCATCAGTCATCTATGAAAGAATGTATGGAAAAATAAAGGTGTACAGGCGTGCTACTGCAGCCATGAATCAACGTCGTCTGGCTCTCAATCACTGAGGTTTGATAGAGAGTAGCTGTTATTTTGTCTCTTTCAAATACCAAAGTGTTTGAGACAAAAAAGGGGCCTCCCTCCCTCCACATGATTCATCAAACTCTCCTGAAAAGTGGACTGACATGATAACTCTCCATCCGCTGAATAAACAGTTATGATAGATGTGTCTGCTTCACCAAAAAAGGAGTCTCTCTCTTAGATCCGCCCCGTCTCTTGCACACTTCAGTGACCATTCCCTAACTTCTCTTTAAACTCCCTCTTTAGATGTTTCCATGAACTGCGAGAGCGTATAATTAAAAGAAGCCGGTTTAAACCGTTCCATACCTGAAGTACTGTAGGTGTGTTTTCTGGTAGACAGAGCAGGAGACAGACAAAGAGGAAAACAAAGAGGCAAGCAGACGGGGAAATATAGCTGGATTCTTTTCTTGGGTTTGATTGAAAGGAAGCAGTAATCTTGGCATTAGCTTAACATCACGGTGAGTGGGCTTGACAGGCTCCAGTTTCCCCTCTGTGTTTCCGCTGCAGCGTAAAGCCTGGGAGCTGCAGGTAGGCACACGCCCACCATCTGACCGACTGACTGTAACACAACACCTACAAGGGCAAGCACGTAACTACACGCTGCATCGCACAAACATGCACAATGGCCCATCACTGCAGTCTGTCTCCTCAGTCTCTTCACACTCCATCCTTCATTATCACTCAGACTGAGAACAATGGGTCAGGGCTGAGGCTCCTGCCACCTTCAGTCTGGCTCCCTTTGCTTTTATTTCCCCCTCCTCTGTCCTTATGCTGACAGGAAGTCGTAAATGCAGATCTTTAGATGTTGCCCGAAGAGGTTAGAGGGTTACAAGGTTAAAGATGAAAGCAGAGGAACCGGTTGAGGTTTTAAGCAAGTCTCATGTGTGTGGTAAAGTCTTAGAAACTCTGCTGGAAAGTGGCTAAAATAATAAAAGGTTTGGAAAAACTTCCAAAAAAAGAGAAAAAAAGTAATCAGGATTTGTAAGCGTGAAACGGCAGACTGTTAAGGCTTTTATCACTTGAGAGGAACAACACTTGGTGAGTTATGGTGTGAAAAAGAGAAAATAGATAAAAAAGAATAATTGTATTCTCCACCTTCCAGATTGCAAGTTTTCAGCAATTATTCCAAGCTAACATTAACTATAAACAGGGTTTTCTTCCAGTTCATTGCTCATTTGTATTCTGGAGATTATGCTGCCTCTACATGTTCCATTTGACTGTTTTTCAAGGATTATGATGAATCTATTATTTAATGTTGACTGCACATATTTTTCACTACTCTTAGGTGAAACTGGTAAATTTGTGTGAGCCTCGTTCAGATTTTGAACACCAGCATCTCCTGTGTTCTGCAAGGTAAAATGACTGATTTTGCCAGTGGAGTTTAGTTGGTTTGGAGAGTGTAATATTTGGCGTAGTTTCCCACCAGAGGGCTGTCTGTCAGCAAAGTAAAGCAGTGAAAGTATCCTCAATATAGCATACATTTAAAATGCTATCTATTCTTTTTTTAGGTGGACCTTTTTATAAGTGGCTAAAATAAGTTTTGTTGCTGACCCTGTCCACAGCAGTACATTGCTTAGCTCCTCAGCTGGTACCCTGGGGTTGTGCCAACCACCATCTACTGTAGCTAATACACTGACCATAGATAAGTACCTCATACAACTCCACATTGAATAATTCAAACTGTGCCTTTAACCTATAAAATCGAGCAAGTTATCCTTTAATTGAAGGATATGAATATGAATTTTACTCAAAATTGGAGGTAAGTGGATAGTATTCTTTTGTTTTCCTGGACCTATAAATAGCAACAGTAAATTTCTTTTCATTTCTTGGTCCTCTCAGAATATGAAGAAAGCATTCAACACAAACAGACCCCTTTCATTTGTTGCATCTTCCTTTAAAGCCAGCCTGCTTTGGCCTGGTCTGGTTCAGCTCATCTCAGCTCAGCTCAGCTTAGCTCTGAGACCCCACAGGGGAAATTTACAGCCATGATGTATAGCCCTCGCCAGCGAATTAATGCAACATTTCCATTAGAAAAATTGCATGACACAGCTGATATAAGAAGTTAGTGATCACAAAGACGCTGTGACACAGCATGGAAAATTACTTATCGGAGAACCGTCATGTGCGCTCTGCTGAAATTTGTGAGACATAGACTGCAATATATACATGCTCTTGAGGAAGCCGGGCAGAGCTGACGGATTGAGATGCTGAGGAGGATCTTGTAGCTTGTAAAAAGTCTCATATGACACTTGAAATAAATTTCAACACAAATGTCAATTATATTCTGCATAGTCGAACACTTATAGCTTTGAAAGGAGGTGATTTGGATGTAATTTCATCCTGTTCTTCACCAGTTAGTACATGATTTTGAAGTCTCTGAAGGACAACCAGTGTTCATTGAAACTGTACACTGTAATTACAGCATAATTACTGTGCATATGAGAAACAATGACGTTAGTCTCTTTTCAAAAGAGCTGTTTGTAAGGTCAGTACATGCTGTACTGTATGTCTTATCTCCGTCTGTCTTAATTTTATTTTCTCTTATTAAACCTATTTTTTTCTCAAATATGGGACCCCCAAAGACATCCCTTAAGAAAAAAAACATGTTTTACTTGTCACTCGCTGTTACATTTACAATTAGCATGTGTTTCGCTCATGCTACCCAACCAGCCAAGCGTTTAAAGTGCTATGGGCACTTGCATTACCATTACATCACTTACAGTAGGCAACAACAGGACGAACACCGGGAGAATTGTATTTCTTTTCCCTATGCTGATCACATAACATTTTTTAACTTGATTCACTTTTATCCCGCGGCTGTCTTTTACTCTGCTGCATAAATGAACTTCAGGAGCTGCGGAGCTGCGGAGCTGCGGAGCTGCGGAGCTGCTTCTCCGTATTGATTCTGCGGTCTCATTATAAAGAATGCACCTCTCCTGTGGCAACAGCATTCATACAGCTCATTACATGAACCTGGCATTCAGTGTTTATTAACTTATGCTTCAGTACCAGTCATGCAAATGCTCTCAGTTTTATAGCATCTTTGACATTAAAAAACATCACATTCTATTTATAAATTGTTGTTGTGGTGTTAATTATTGTCAAATGAGCTCATACGGGACACAATGTGCTGTATTATGCACAGCAGCCATAAACACATATTGAGTTAACTGAGGTTAACTAATAATCCAGCCCCATGTACGTACAAACCTAAAAGGATTTTGTTTGCAAGCTCATAGCTGATTGTTAATGGATAATTAGCCTACACTACTAAGTAGGCTTTGTACTTAATAGGTTCAGCATCTTGCATATGGTTTTTATTTCTTGTTTATAGCTTGGACATGGCGTGATTGGAACACAGGTCACAGCCATGTGACATCATAAATTGGCTACTTTTAATAAATGGGCAGCTTTTTGGATTAGAAAAAAAAAACTTTTTTGCAACATAAATATATCATATCATTCATAACCTATGACAGGGAAAAAGAAAAAATTTAAGGTAGTTTATTTTTCTGCAGAGGAGACATTGAGTGCTAGTAACACTAGCATCAGTGACTCTGATTGTTCATGCTAGACCGCAATCTTTGAAACGCAGTACTTTTTTTTAGTCACGTAGGCATGTACTAGACAATCACAGATGATTTGAGTTAATGTCAAATACAAAGAATTCCTTCGTCACTACTGGAGTGAGTTGTTAGACGTGACAGTAAGAGGTAATCTGCTGAATTAAGATGCACACTATCCAATTTATTATAGAACTTTATTGAAAGATAAAGACTAAACACTTTTGAACAGTGAACAATTTAAAGTGACAAAAAAATCCTGAATGGGCATGTGTCTTATTAGAGTTCAATCACAAGTGGGGCCACTGTAGATGGCTGCGCCTGGGGTGCAGGCTTTATGGGCTCAGGACTAACAACAGACACACCTGAACCACATCTGTTCCATGCAGGTAGTGCAGAAAGTCTCATCATTTTTATAAACTGTAACAACTATCCCCACCCCAAGCAGGCATTACATAGTTAACTATTGTAGCATGTGGGCGCCTGAAGGTAGCATGAAAGCAAAACATCAGACTGGAGAAACTGCTACTTTAGGCTATGTAAGTCAAACCATTGTATCCACAAAACAATGAACACTAGGCAAAAATAGTCACTATAAAAAGATACTCTTTTAGCGGAAAATCAGTTTTCTGGTCATAAAATCCACAATGTTGCTCATAGACACATGCCTGTGAACTCAAAAAGGAAATGGGAGTGTAAGATATTGATAACATCTTCGCAGCACTTTTCAGATAAATCAAACTGTTACAACCAGCCCGGAGTTACAGCACTCCTCGGTCTGCCCTACAAAATGTTAGGTGCACATCCCACTGACTGATGTTGTTTCCTGGTCGTAATTAACATTATCATACGTTGCATGGATAATCTTCCAATGCATGTTATTATTTAATCACAACATGATTATATCAAATCTTTGGACAGCGATACAATATTTGCTGATATCACAAAGTCTGCCACGATGCAATTTCGATTCAATGTTGAATTCAAGGGTTTGCAATCAATATTAGATTATATCATATGTCAGTTACATTTATGTCACTTCACAAAAAACAATTAAATTATGATGTAACGATTTTAAGACTGATCTCTTCCAGACATTTATGATACAGACATACCATGTGATTTTCAAAGTAAAGGTGTATCCCAAAGATAATGATATAGCCTGATATTTTCGAACATTGAATCGATATATCGATCTAGATCAATGTATTCTAACACTCCTTTATTATCAGTATGTCCCTTATACCACTGATTCTATTTATTTTGTTTATTTTATTGATGTCACCTGTGAAATAATGTAGTGCCATGTAGTGAAGATAAAACCAATACTAATTTAAATTATAAAAGAAATGTAAACAAAATCTTACATGCCCACAGGCTGTCACTGAGGTGGTGTTTGCACTGTTGGAAGAAATTAGCCTTCAAGGCAAGAAACCCTTCTTGGTTAAGTTTAGGCAAAGAATCGTGGTTTGGGTTTAAATAGCAAGATTTCTGCCAGAAAGAGCTTTCAAAGGCTAACTTGTGGTGCTTCCCTGTAGCTA
>JAJHUR010087048.1:21340-34925 GCA_027495735.1 Lutjanus campechanus | reverse complement strand
GGAAAAGAGACAGGAACAGAGACAGCACACACACACACACACGCACGCACGCACACACACGCCACTGCTGTGCCCACATAGCCCCGCCTCCCATACGTCTCTTAAATTTTTTTATTAGATACTTTAGTTATTTTTTAAGGGCAGATCTGAAGAAAAAAAACACTCTTTCAGAAATTAAAGGCATCTCGTGTTCATGTTATAGCCTTATTATGTATACATATATCTTTAAATATATTAATCTTAACATTTTATACCCTCGGAAATGGTATTGAATATCAACGTATTTCAACGTACTGGATCAAATTAGAAATTCAAGTATGTTCCACTTCCTGCTACTACTCCTCTACATTTCAGAGGGAAATGATTTACTTTTTACTTAGTTACTTTGCAGATCAATAATGCAAAATATAATCAAGACATAAATTGTGATACATCATTACAGGTAAGCTACACAGTAAAGTAATTCAAATTTAAAGCCTTTCTGCCTTAAAGTTCTTCTCCTTTTGCTACTCGAAGTATATTATATAATACTTGTTTATATCTTAACGTATTAAATATTACTCAACTACTAAAATTATAAGTAAAAGTACAAAGTAGTCTTCCCTAAAACTACTCAGAGTATTAGTTACTTTTTACCTCTTGATGTTGAATGCATTATGTGTAGCAGCAATTCAATCCAAATGGTTTTCTGTTTCTCCAAATTTTCAGCACAAACTGCTGCTCTGTTCTTCTTAGTGGTTACGCTCACCTCTCCAAACCTGCGCCTGCTGTCTGGGTTTTTTTTACTTCCGAATATCCTGGTTTTCATTGGTCCGTGAAGATGAATGAAGATGAAAAGTCTGCATATTAATTCAAACTGTCGGCCTACCTAGTACTCGATTATGATTTGAAAAGTAACTATTAGATTGTGTAATGCATACTCAGGTAAAATAGAGTAGATTAAAATTACAGACTCATAATGGTGCAAGTAAAATAACTGAATGAATCCAAGTAATTTCAGTCGTTGTGATTAGTAACGTCCACCTCTGTGTATCTATGTTTTTATTTATGTAATTTCTTCTTCTACTTGCAAAAGAGTATTTCTGTGGTATTGCTACTTTTACTAAAGTTAAAAAAAAAAAAAGCAGAATTATCCTACCACTGCCTTTTAATTACTCAACATAAGATGGAAATACAGGGTTGTGTACCAGAAAGAACAAAATAATTGTACATGTACATAATTTGTAAATTAATACAGTTGTTTTACTTCTGGTTGAATAAAACAGATTTTAAAACAAAGTGTTTCAATTCTGCATGAAGACGCATTAACTTCCATAAAACAGTTAAGGAAGTAACAGTTAACAGTTAAGGAAGCATAACAAAAATGAGGAAGTTAATGGGTGCCCTTCAGAATAAAAGCCTCCATCTAGTCCAGACAGGATTCTACAGGAGTTTCTACCACACTTAGAAGAGCAAACAGATTTTTATAATGTCATTGTGCCATTGATTTCTCAGACCTCATGTTTACTAATATGTACAGATATTTACTACATAAACCACAAATTCAATCAACATACAACAGGATGTGATTTACCATTATATAGGGTGATAGCGTTTAAATTCATGGTAGCAGCAATTGAAATATATTATAATTAACTATAGTGGCAGTGTTAGTGTTGTTTTTTTATGTTTTATCTGTTTCAGTTCAGAATGAGTCAGCTGAGTTAAACCCTGGTGGTTTGAAACAGGCAGTAATTAGAGACAAACACAGCAGGGGGAGACAAAGTTTGAGTAAGGTTCTGATCTCAGACCCGCAGGTTTTCTACATGCATATTAATGTTGTTATTCTAACTTGTGTTTCTGCATAATAGCGGTGACATCAACAGAGAGGGTTGACATATAGGGATTCAGAGAAGTGTGTGTGTTTGTGTGTGCTTGTCTCTCTGTGTGTGTGTGGTGGGGATGGGGAGGGGGGATGTGTGTGTTGATGCCATCCCATCCCTTGAGGGGACATCAGTGGGCTGTGAGGATTTTCCAACCTCTGGACTCCTTTCTTGGTTGAGTGGACTCTCTCTCCCTCTACCAAGCTTCAGTATGGACACACACACACAGCCTTACAGTAAATGTTACTGTGGTCTTCAGGGAGCACGCTTGTCCATATGTGCAAATAACAGCAGCTTTTTCTGCTTCAGCATTCAGATCTTAAATTATGCATGCTCTCTTAAAGAATGAAAAAAAAAATATATATATGGATCCACAATATTATTGGCACGTCATTGGTACCGGCAGATCAAAATGCTGATATTTCTGCCGATATATGCTGATGCTTTGATTATGAGCTTGTGACATGAGTGTGTCTGCAGTGTGCAGGTTTGTTCAAAATGAAATGAATAGCAAAACTGCTGCTTGCAGTGATCGCTCAGCGTCGGTCATGTTAGAAGGAGCCAATCACATTCAACTTCATCCCTTCATCCCGATCATTACGACAAATAAATGAAGAACAAAGAGAGGCGGGAAAAAAACTATAGCTTTCTTATCTTTCCCAGTGACTGTGAACATTTTTACACACCAATTAAGTTAATTTCCATGTTGACAGCGAGCCTAGCTTGCAGCCATCAAAAGCTAATACTTTTTGGAACTCTTTTTTTTTTTTTTACAAGCCGTTAAAGCCACTGACAACTTTATTCTCATGGTCTCTGATCAAATTACTCTCAAACATCTGACTTGGCCTTGAATGATGTATCGTCCACAATTTGTCATTCTTCACTGGCTATTTTTTGCCTTTCAGCTGCCCGACATCACTGTCAGATCAGATGGCGATGTCCCGTTATTTGCAGGATGTGAGGTCAAAGGTTGTGTTGTTGACTCTCTGATTAGACTTGATATTACTGTATTAGTGGATGTAAATGTTAAAAAAAATCTGCACAATCATTTTTATTTCTGATGTCTTGAGGGGAAAAAAAAATATATCATTGTATTGTACATGTGTACTCTGACTTTCTCATTCAGTCACTCCACTGAAGTTTCAGAAAATCCTTAAATTAAGAGTTTTAGGCCTGGAACTAAACAAATCAACTACGACAAAAAGTCAAGGGTACAAATACTGTGTACATAATTATTTGAAGAGTGAAGGAACTACACATCCGATATACCATTGTGAATGATGCCATTTCTTGATATCATACGGACATGTGTCATCTACAGGATCATATACCATCGTTTGACAATCTGATTGCTGGTGATCAGTCCAGATTGGAAGGTTATGATATTATGACTAATAATCTAAATCCTCTATGCAGAATATGAACTTTATATTCAGTCGGAACCTCACCGTTGAGCTCTGTTGTTCTCACCCATTGCCTGCCCGCCCTTGCATGTCAGTTTACAGAAACATGTTTTTTGTCCATTAATAACTTTTTTGCGGGTTACCCTCAGAGACAAACTTAAAATGAGTCATTACACGAGGGAAAGCAATCTTTAGCTATGACATTACAACACACCCAAGAACAGCACAGTCCTGGCTGCTGTGTTTCTCCTGATAGTTCCCGGCACCTCCGTGTACCTTAATTGTGTGTACAACAGAGGAAGCATGGCTCTCCTCGCTCTGTCTCTCTGACTGTTGTCTTGTTTGTCTCTCAGAGGGAGGATGCTGCAGGCACATCAGACGAGACACAGGCTGTGTCTCTACAGTAAAGTGCTGCACTCTGCATGGAAACAACGGGTTTGTCAGTAAAGCAGCCCTCTTGTTTGCTTCCCCACCCCCCATTTTCCTTTAACAAGAGCAACATCTTGAGCTCTTCCTTCAGTTTGCCGCTCGCTCTGATTCTCCTCGTACCCGGAAACTGGCAGAGGATGCTCATTATCTTCCCTTTCTCTTGTTGTGTGTAAAAATTGGGCAATTATAGTACGGCTCTTGTAGACAGCCAAACCTTTCTATAATGAGGAGATCTCCTTAAGCGGCACGCACACAATGAGTGTACAGCACAGCATGTGTAGACTTTATGAAAATGCAAAGTTTCCATTAATTCAAAGTCTGACCAATAAAAACGCAGCGGTTGCAGGTTGAGTTTGTGCTGTTTTTGATGTCGTGAAGCAGCGCAGTGTGAATGCGATGCGTTTTGTTAATGGGGAATACGTCCTCAAGAATATATCCACACAGCAATGAGGGGAATGATTCAACGTGTCGCTAGGAGATGTTGGTACTGTTGTTGCTGTTTAAATGAGGGAAGAGAGCAGCTTTGAGATGAAAGCATCAGAGGAAACGGATACGCTTGGTTTTGATCTCTGTTTACTGCATTCAGTGGTTCTCCTGAAAGGATTTAAAGTGGTAATCAGCGCGATAATGGTTTGTTATTTTGTTTCCAGTCGTGGTGCCAAGCATTCATCGCTGGGGTGATTTTTGCACTGCATTTCCTAACCATCAATTGTCATTCAAAACAGTGAGCCTCCTTTTGTCTTCATCATCTGCTCAGGTGCATTTTACTGTTCAAGTACTTCTATTAATCCAAAAAGAAACTGGAAACATCACTTTGTGTGTGTCGGCATTAGTTTTCCGGCATTGTCCCAAGATTTGTTTCATTTAAAGAACGTTTTTCCCCTCGAGATGAGTCCTCATTGTGTGTGTTGTTGTTGTTGTTTTGCTTCTACACAATGAAATTATCGGGAGAGAAATGTTCTTAATAAAAGATAAAGTAAACTGATTCACAGCCCAGCAACATCTTGGTTGTAGAAGTGTGACGATGTTTGATTTGAGAATAATAGATGAAAATACAACTTATTTTTGTTCGCATAGGAGAAACCAATAGGAAAATAAAAAGATCTTTTGAAATTGACTGGTCCATTTTTTTTTCCCCCAGCAGTTTTCCTTATGTTTTCAATTCCAAGGCTGGATCAGATTACTTTGAAATGAGATCAGCTACTGAAGACAGATTACACATTTGTAATCAGTAACATAATCTTACAGAGAAATGTAACATTGCATTACTTTTGGAATACTTCAAAATCAAGCATTGAAAACATTGTACTGAATCACTAAGAAGTGGTCGCAGCCTTCAAAATTCCTCAAGTAACAAAAATATTATTTATTCTTTTAAAACACCTCAAAAGTATTTCAGTACACATAAATTGCATTTTTGCATGTAGTTCTTTATTGTTGAACACACACTCACCTAATAAAGCCAGTTTGGTGGAGATTAAAACGGAGCTAAAAATTGGAACACAACTCCAAAATGAATGATATCTTTTCTATCTGTCTGCTGGATGTGTAAATGTTTCGTTAACATTCTGTGTTTACAGTTTGTTCTGCTGCCCTTGAGTGGCCAAAATTCAATGTAAAAAAATGGCTTTAAGTTCAATTTGTGCCAAATTATTTATATTAATTGATGAAAGTAAAATGTTGGACCTGTGATGCCAAATGTTGAGCCTACTGTGTGACTTGAGTACAGTATGTTGACAGGATGGTTATGATGAAAATAGAGGAACAGATTTGTTGAATAATTTCAGAGAAAACCAAGAAACAGCAAATAGCATTGACTGTTTGGGATAAAGCACAGGAAGAATTTGGAATAAATTGATTACAGACTGACCGCGAAGAAACAAAGGTGCTTATGTGTCCTAAGAGGGCTGTTTTGGCCTTCCTCGCCCTCTTCAAGGTTCCTTTTTGGTTTCATTTGCTTTCATTAAATTTCATTGAAGTTTTTGAAAAGTTTCACAACTCGGTTTACATAAATTATCATATTGTTTCTATCTCCTTCCCATCACCTCAGTTCTATTTTCTTATTTATTAATTGATGTTTGTTCTTGTTTTCTTCCTCAGTTTGCTCCCAGTACTCCCGCGGTGTCTTCGCCATCTTCGGCCTGTACGACAAGCGCTCCGTCCACACGTTGACGTCCTTCTGCAGCGCCCTGCACATCTCCCTCATCACGCCCAGTTTCCCCACCGAGGGCGAGAGCCAGTTCACCCTGCAGCTCCGGCCGTCCATCAGGGGGGCACTCCTGTCCCTCCTCGACCACTACGACTGGAACAAGTTTGTCTTCCTGTACGACACCGACCGAGGTGAGTCAGGAGGATGGACTGCTTCTGTCTGTCCTTTTGGAAGCTTATGTTGGAGATGCGGTCTTGGAAGCAGTGCCAGAATGAGTGTCTGCTGCACTGACAGAACAGTAATCACACGTGGGTGAATTTAGTGAATCTGGCACTTAATAATTTGCCATACAAGTGCATTTTTTTGTCATCAGTTGTTTTCATTTCAAAAGAGGTAGAGCAGATCATTGCAATAACAAACAAATTATCAAAGTGTAGCTACCTTCACAACGATCAAGAGCTGCCCTCTACCTCTGTGCTGTTACACCTGCAAAGAAAATATGAGATTTGGAGGCAGACAGAACTGGTGATGGGGTATCATTCAGATTCAGCAGACTGGAACAAGATGTGTAACTTGCAAGAAAACAGCAGGTAAAATCTGTGTGTTTTCTTAGAAAAGTAGCTGCTCTTGTGCTGCGTAATCGCTGGACTTGAGAGCCTATAAAGCATTGCTCACTGTGCCACAAAGAAACAGACAACTAGACCGATAAAACAAAAAAACCTACGTTTATCAAGTGAAAGCTGGTGAGCCTTAGTGACAGCAAAAACAAAATCCCTTACTGATACTGTATTTCCCTCGCTGTCATCTAAAATTAAGGGTCCGGTGTGTAAGATTTGTGTTGATTCCATCTATTGGCAGAATATGGTAGAAATGTAATATATAAGTATGTTTTCATTAGTGTATAATCGCCTGAAAATAAGAACTGTTATGTTTTTGTGCCATGTCTCTACGGAAGTCCCGGAACTGACAAAGCACTAAACACTGGATCCTTTAAAGGACCAGTGTTTAGGATTTAGTGGCATCTAACAAATACCCAGAGCCACTGTTCGGTTTGTCTATTCTGGACTAGAAACATGGCAGAGCAACTTCATGCACCCTTCTGTAGATATAAACGGCTCGTTCTAAGGTAAGGTAAGGTAAAACATGTTCTAGCTCCGGGGGGTCCGTAGCACTAGGTCGCCAATTATCTCTGCCTCTATCTTCAGAGGAAGAGGCTGTGGGTCAGAGACTCTCAATAGACTGGCAGACCGGAGGAACAATCCCAATATTATTTCGCCAGCTCCGTCCCTCCAGGTCAGCGGTTTTGGCATTCAGTTTGGCACATGTCCCAGCTAAGGTGGAGCACGATGACTCGATGACCTGGAAGCGTTTTCCTGGCCTCCTTTAGTTTTGAAAGATGATTTAAATTCAGTAGAAAGAGCTGATGATAGAGACTTGAGCTGCTGTTCTAGCAGGTAAGTCAGAACATGCATGTTAATCTGGTTAGCTTTGGTGGCCGGCTCATCTTTTTTTTTTTTAGGATCTTCTCACTTAGCCTGTTTGGTTTTGGAGGCCATGGTGCCAGAAAAAGTTGCCATCTACCTTTACTAAAAAAAAAACCTCCTAAAGTCCTCCCTCCACTGGAAGTCCCAAGGTAACTAAGGCTCAGTGATTCCTCTTTTCAGGTGAAAACACTGTAATGAATATAATATTCCATTTCTGGCATATTCAACCAATAAATCCCTGTAAATCTCACACTCTGGGCCTTGAAAGATATCCATTTTCTTGAACAGACAACTTGGTTATTTAGTTATGTATTCCACATAACTGAATGGGGCAGTAATGTTATAATACTGTTACACAACCACATAGGCAGGAGGTCAGGGTGGGCTGATGTGTGGGCGTACAAAACGCACAATGTAGCCCGTCTCCTATGAACATGTTACAAGGGTTTTCTTTCAACCATGACCATGACACTTCTCTCACCTTAACCAAGTGGGTATAATTGCCTTAACTTAACTAAATCTTAACCATACATGCGGCAGATCAGAAGATGCTCATGAAATTTCTTCTTGGCACTGACAAATGACGATTTTGTTGTTTAGGAAAGAGAAACTATAGGATTATGAGCATGGTTTATTTTCTTTTTTTTGTAATCAATTAAATTTAAATTCCCACAGCTTGAAAACATTACATTAGAAGGATAGTTTGGATTATTTCAAGTGGGTTTGTGTGAGTTACACATCCATTGTCAGTGTATTTACCTACAGCAGACGCCAAGCGATGCTTCCCCAGTTTGGAGAAGCAGAGAGGGGCACCAACACGGAAGCTAAGCCATGTGCTACTGTGGACAGGGTCAGCAACAACAACATATTTTAGACATTTAAAACACATCCACCTACAAATTCAATATCAGTTTAAGGGTATGCTGTATTTAGAATAATTTCAACACTTTGCCTTGTCGTCAGCCAGCCTTTTCTGGTGGAAAACTGCCATTATATAAGCCAAATATCACTCTCTCCAAACCAACCAAACTCCACCCCTACAGGGTCTAACACTTCCTCAATCTGTATATTTGTGTATTTGTGTTATTGTGTGACTTTGTTGTTTTAAAAGAATAGTTCAGATTCACCAAAGTCACACAATAAACACAAACAAACACTGATGTTGAGTTTTTTTTAGGTATCTTTAAGATGTTTTGCTGCTGACGCTGTCCACAGCAGTACATTGCTTAACTACCAGAACTCTGCTGCTTCTTCAAACTTTGGGGCGAGCTAACTGCCCACTGCTGTAGGTAATACACTGAGAATAGATAAGTATCTCATACAACCCCACTTAAAATTATCCAAACTATCCCTTTGACATTGTTTTTTTTTTTTTTTTAACCATGACCACTATCCTGCTATAACCTTAACCATAACATAAACCTACATGGTTAAGAACCCAAATATTAAGAAAAATGTTTAACATACTTGGTTTGGTTGCCTTAATTCAAATAAACCTGAACCATACAGGTGCCAGGTCAGAAGATGCACCTAAGATTTCTTTTGGGCTAATGAGCAATTTCAATCTTATTCAGTCTTATCTTATTTCAATCTTATCTCTATTTTTTGTAATAAATCTAGTTTTTAAAAGCATAATATACAACATTTTCCACCAGAAAAAAACATTGCATAGGCCCATATAAACGTACATTTCCTTATTTTCTCATTATTTTGCTGTTTGGGGACGCTGTACCAACCCAAAATTTTGGCATTTGACATCCTAGCAATGAGGCTCAACAATAAATTATTAAATAAACTATCTTTCTGGTGTTTTTACAAACAGCTTAGACAAATCCTATTGATTGTCTTTTTAAGGGATTCAGAGTGTCCAAGCTCTCAAACGTTACATTAACCTGCCCTCACTTAAAAGGTTTATTTCGTTCAACATAATTTGCTTCAGATAAGTGTTAATTCCTGTCAGCAGGCAGGTATTTGGTGTTTCTTTGGCCTCAAACATGCTCCTCATGTCAAACACAGACGTGTGAATGGACATGCCTCTAAAATAATGGCTGTTTTTTTGTCCACGACATGTCTTTTGGCAGCCGAGCGATCAATACTGCAGTGCAGCTGCTGTTAGAGGTGTTGTGGATGGTGTTGGACGTCCCTCTCTATCTGTCTTTGGCTCCGTTCCCCACCTGAGGACGAGGACAATGTATTTCTCTCTCCTCCATCTGTGTGTGTGTGTGTGTGTGTGTGTGTGTGTGTGTGTGTTTCTTTCTTTCTCTTTGGATTTTTTTCTTTCCCTTTTCATTTTTCTGTCACCCACTCACACACTCACAGACTCAATAGGTTTGTACTCACCCCACCACCACCACCACCATCCAACCCTCCCACCCTCTTGTGTCACATTTCCATTACAAGACAGAATGGATATGGGCTACTGCTTGGATCTCCACATCTCGCTTTCATACATTTTCCAGAAGGTAGTCAGGGGTTTTCATTCTGTCTCTGTGCTGCTGCTGTGGGGACTGCGGTGAATGAGCTGATTGGCTGTTTGGGGGGCTTCAGTGTGAGGACCATATCAGGGCGGCCTCCCCTCAGAACAGCTCATTCCCTCTCTCTTATCTCAGGTTGTACACGCTTGGCTGGGTAAAAAGCCTCCTCTCAACAAAACCTACTTGTATCTGATCAAGTGTTCTCCAAAAACACAACAAAGGTTCCTCGCTGCGAGACTGTGCTGCTCCACAGACGGACTGCAGACACACAACCAGACTTTTAGGTCACCTGAAGCCTCAATCTGGCATCACAACTGATTTAAAAGGATTATAATGATCATTTCAAATGTGTTTTCTGCCAGTCAAATTAAAACGACGAACAAAGGCTTTTGAGTGCAAGAAAAGAAGACATGGGGGAAAAAAATCTGCATTCAAGATTCAAAAACTTTATTGTCATTGTGCAAGTACAATGAAATTGCAGTTGCTTCATCCTCAAATGGTGTTTTGTATTGTAAGATTCACACATATTTACAAGAAATACATAGAGCGATGAAAGATAAGATCAGCATTATGAAGTATAAGAATACAGTAACAATAAAATGTTATAAAAGATCTTACCGATAAGCGTTACAGAAAGTACAAAAATAAGCTATTTAAAGTATAATAATAGAATCAACAAAAAATACATTAAAAGATCGTAGTGATAAACGTCACATTACAGTAGCATAAAGTATGAAAATACAATTAACAACAAACAAATACAATGAATCTTAGTCATAAATATTACAGAAAGTAAAAATAAGCATTAGAAAGTATGAAAACATAGTATAAAAATACAGTTAACACTAAAAAATACGGTAAAATACTAATAATGGAACAAAAGTGGTAATTGTTGAGGAATGACAATCCAACCATGATATGATCCTGTAACCAGGAACTTTGATCGATCATTTTCAGTATTTACTTCAGAAGTTCACAACATTTAGAAAAGAGAAACAAGAGAACCGAACCGTTAAAAAAAAAGTTGGCGGTGGTGGTGTATTGAAATGTGACATGTGCAGATCTGTCAGAAGTGATGTGGAGTGATACATGTGTAGAATTAAGCGCACGTGTTCCAGGAGACAGATGACTGATGGACGTCTAAAACTGTGCAGAAAGTGCAGAAACACTTCAGTGTCAGTACATGTAATCTGCGATCTGCACTGTGTTACTGTTGCTGAGAGCCTGGGCTGTATGTATGTCTGATAACTCTGCAATCCACACCAAAACTTTTAAGTATTTGCTGAATATGCTGGAGTTTGATTTTTTTTTTTTCTAATGGCTCTGTCCATGGTGCTGAAATCAGTCGGTTGCAGCTCATTTCATCTGACTGATGGCTGTTGTTTGCTGGTCTCTGCTGTTGTGTTGAAGCTGCTGTCATCCTAACAGTGGGAAACTCTGCTGTCAAGGATATGATGCACCGGATACAACGCAGCAGATATGAAAAACATGACTGGCTCACCACGGGGACTGTTGCCAGATATGGTTGAATGAAATGTGCTGATGACCTGGATTAGTCAATGCTGCATGATAAAAAAAAGAGGTTTTCTCCAAAGTGGATGAACAGTTTGTTCATGGTTTATTCTTTCAAGGTGATAAGAAGTATTTAAGGGCAGTTTTTCAGTTGTTTCATAACTCCTGCTTCTCCTTTCCCCTTTATAAATGTCTTATTCCTGCATTTCATTCCTTCCTCACTCGTTTATTTTGCCCAGCAGCTTTAGCTGATCACTTGAAATCTGTTTTGCTGCCTGGCATACCATGAAAGTAAATTTCTGCACAAGCATTTTTCACAATCCTAAAAGTCATGAGGCGTTCTTTCTGCAGCGGGCTGGAAAAGCTAAATGGGGAGTCACTATTACTGTACGAGCACAGGCACCATCCCTCCGATTATTATTTTTCCTGTGGAGTTTTTGTGCCGCACACTCTGTCCCTCTGTGAGTAACAGTGCGCTCAGGCAGTTTTTTTTCTGAAGAGGCACGCTTGCATATTTTAAAACCTCAAATATGTCATGAGGTTTTCAGTCTTTGTTCGAGGTTATGAATGTGTGAGAACACGTCAGCACTGCCTGACTGTATGTGTGCGAGTGTGTGTGTGTAAGTGTGTAAGTGTTCTGTGTGCGCATGCGAGTGCTTTTCGGAAGGCTTTTGGGTGCAGGCTGCAGCACTTTGGCCTGAGGATTTTTTCACACACACACACACACACACACACACACACACACACACAGGGCCAGGCATTCATCCAGTATTGACTATAATGTAGAATCAGCCCACGCATGGCTGAGCTCAGTCAATGAGCGCCAGTCTGATTCCCTGCATCAAAGCACCAGAGATACGAGGGACTGGATACTGTAGCACTGTGTGTGTGTGTGTGTGTGTGTGTGTGTGTGTGTGTGTGTGGTTATAGTGAGTGCTGTTCCTATTATCTTTCCTAGAATTCCCATAAATACACACACGCTCAGAAAAAAAGATAAACAGTAACACAAATAGGATAAAATGCAAAAAAGGATTCTAGGAAAAGAGAGAAAATGAAAGGAAAGGGAAGAAAAAGGTGAAGATATGAGAATAGAAATAAAATAAGATGAAGTACAAAACAAGTCCAGGATATGTTTTAGAGCTGAGGTTTCCAACATACGGCCCATGGGCCAGAGCCGGCCCACCAAACAGTCCAATCCGGTCCACTAAATTACTTTGCAGAGTGTAAAAAAAAAACGCAGAGCTGTTAGGTATGGGAAATATATTGATATTATATTGATATTGTGATATGAGACTAGACATTTTCTTTTATTGGATATCGTTATATCGTAATATGACATAAGTGTTGTCTTTTCCTGGTTTTAAAGGCTGTATTACACTGAAGTGAGGCTATTTTCTGAACTTACCAGACTGTTCTAACTGTTCTATTGTTTGCCTTTATCCACTTCGTCGTTATATCCAAATTACTGATGATTATTTGTAAAATAAATCCCTTTGTGTTAAAGACCTACTCCAGTGAAAATCATGCTTTTAACCTTGTTAACATGTCTATGTGGTGGTGTGGCGAAGTCAGGGACTATTTGCGTATTCATAAATCACTGAATGCTAAATAAAGGCAAGGTACAGAGCTATATGTAAGCCAAAAAACATATCTCTGTAACAGCTCTGTTTCATATGAAACATATGATTGAATTTGACCGTGTAGAGGAAGAGTGGTGTGGAGGAACAGCGATGCTACGTGCTACCTGCTCTCCCAGTGACATGACTTCTCTGTGGGTCGGGAGACTCGTGGCTCTGTACACCGCTGTCCGACACATTATGCATAAATAATTTGCAGCAGTGTTTCTCATCTTTCTTAAAAACCCAAAACTTACTTCGCACATGTGCGTTATGAAAGTTTGGTAAAGAAAGGAAAGTTACAGCGGCAGTTCCCTGATGCCAATAATGAAACATATGTGCCTCCTAATGATATGTATCAACATGCTAGTGCTTGATCTTTTTTTTTTCCAATTCATGTTCAGTTTTTTACCGATACAGACCGTCTGAATCGATGCAGATTGCAATGGTTTTACTGGTCCAGCCCACTTCTGATTGAATTGAGCTGTATTTGACCCATGAACTAAAATGAGTTTGACACCCCTGCTTTAGAGGGAAGAGGAGACAGGAGGAGGAGAGGAGAAATTACAGAGAAACAAGAGTGAAAGCAAAAAGAGAAAAGGGGAAACTACAGGAGAGGAGATGAATTAAGAGGACAGGAAACAAGGGGGGGGGGG
>JAJHUR010087048.1:0-21320 GCA_027495735.1 Lutjanus campechanus | reverse complement strand
GAAATAAAATACAATGAAAAGAAATGAGAGGAGAGTAAATGAAAGGGGAGGAAACAAAGAGAAGGTAGGAGGTAGAGAAGAAACTAGAGAAGAGAAGACAACAGGAGAGGAAACAGGAGGAAAGAAAAGGAAAAGAAAGGGAAAAAAAGAAAATGAGAAGAGAGAAAAAAAGACTAAAGAGTAGAAAAAACAAGTGAAGTTAAGAGAAATGAAAGATGAGGAGAGGAGCGATGAGATGAGGTGAATAGAAGAGTTTAAGAGGAATAAGTGAGAGGAGGAGAAAGAGAGCAGGAGCAGATGGAGTGGTAGCAGTATGATGAATGACTCTTTTTAAAAGTATAAGCTTCTCTGTGTCGCTGGGCTCTCTTTGGGGAGGAAGAGGTGAAAGGAGAAGGGCTGACTGGACGTGGAGGGAGGAAGCAGCAGAGAAACACTGACAGTTTGCATCACACTGCGGGGTAGAGACGGGACAACAGGGAGGGAGAGGCAGAAATCACACACACACACACACACACAAACCCAGATGTGCACTCACTCTCACTTTACACACACTGCAGCTGCTTCCATCTAGTGTCCGGCTCTGCTCCAATCAGCACAACACGCTCCAGCGTCAGTCTGCACACTTGCCCGTGGCTGTGTCTTTGACGCTGATGCTGATTGCGGCTGGCTGCTGCTCCACATACAGCCCCAGGGCTACACATTTATCAGCTGGTAATCAGCTGGCCCTTTGCACGCTTTACTTGCCTCGACTGCCACCACTGTGCCTTCCTGTCCGTGCGCTGCTGCTGTGTACAACATGTGGCACAATAGGACATGATGGGATATCATAGAGACACATACTTTACAAGAAACTCACTCCAGCTGCTGATTTCTATCAGGGGAGTCAAGGTGAAAGTGTGAATTTTGACTCCTGGTTTAGTTTTAGTCTTTTAAAGGAGAAATTTGCTACACAGAATATGAGCAGCCACAAAGATGATGTAGAGAGTGTAAGAATAAAACATTAGACATGAGTAACCACATATTTTTAGTTAATAACTGAGATCTTTATATAGGTAGAGGCTTCAAATAGGCCCTCTGGGTTTTAATTGTGCAAAATAAAACTAAACTAAACCAAAATAAACTAAAATAAAACAAAATAAAACAAAATAAAATAAAAATGAAGGCCAGACTACTGAAAGGCGTGGCTTACAAGGAATGTGATAGTATCTATATAACATTATTGGGTAGGATGTTCCAGCAGCTTGTATTATAAAAAGCTAAAGGCAGATTCACCTTTTTTTTTTCTGAGATCTGGCAGATAACCAGACAGTCAGACAGACCAGCCAACCAACCGGACAGCCAGTGTCATGATCTTAGCACAGGTGTTAATATGGTCGTATTTCCTTTTTTCCATATTTACTGTACTTAGTCATAAAATGACTAGAGATGTAGATGTTCAAAGCATAAAGGGCAGTTCCACCACTTCTTTTTATTTACAATGTAGATCATACATCACTCTGCCAGACACCTCTGTGCTCATGAAGATCGACTCCATGCTAAACCAAAAGGCTGCTCGTGTAGACACACATGTAATGACACAACACCCGACAGCTGCTCATTTGTAGCTGAAACAGCTTCAGTCAATACAGTCAGCAGCAGCAGAGTAGCTGCAGCGACCACAGGGAGTCGTTTTTAGCCTGTTAGTCCGCGGCCTGCACACAGTCTGTCCTTTGTATTCTGTTTATTTGTCAGGGACTACGAACAAAAAGCTTTATTTCAAGCAGTAAGATGGGACGCCGTGTCAGATTTAGCCACCAGCTACTATCTGTCTGCAGTCCCTGGGCAGTTAGACACAAACGCCACAAAGTAAATGTTAAGGCAATAAAGTGTGTGTTCACACCAGGGAAACTGCAGACTTTGACAGTCTTGAAAGAAGCTTCAGTTGTTTGTCTGTTTTGGATTTTTCCTCCGTGGTGAGAAAACAGATGTACAGCGTGAACATGGACTCAGATTGATCAATTAACAGACAGTTCTGCCTCACACCTCAAGTCCGACACACAGATGGACATCACAGCTTGTTTAAAAGTGTGGAAGAAGAAGAACACACCAGATAGATTCAGGTTAAAAGTTAAAACGCTGGTCTGTTTAGATGGAACTGACGGTTGGCTCGAGGGACGTCAGCGTCAGTCTTAAACTGAAATATCTCCGCAGCGATTGGATGGATTGAAGCTGGTCGGCTACAGATATCTGTGTTCCCTACAGCGGTGCTTCTCAAACGATGTCACGTCAAGGGCCCCAAAACTGACACAAATTAGACCACAGACCCCAGTCTGATAGGATTTTTGCTTTTAGATGTTTTATTAAAGAAAATGTTTCCTCTGTAATTTTAATACAGCTGTGGTGCTTTGGGCAGTAATAATAGTTTTGTCTCACATTCTTGCTGTCTGGGTCTTAATTATCCTTAAAGTTGAGGCTCTGATGTTAAAAGTCTTTTTAATTATTATAAAATCATTACTTCTGAAGCATCTAGGCTACACTTAGATTATTTATAGATAACAACAAGGCTAAATTTCAAAGTTTATACATATTGCAGTGGTGGTAATTGGTGCATCAGTGATAAATGAGTACAGAGGAAACTCTGGTGTATGAAACCCACAACCAGTCTGTCCTTGTGTTGCTTGTGGATGGAATTACAATCAAAATAAATTACTCCTTTTTTAGCTGGGGGCCCCCCTCAAGGACCCCTGAGGGTCTCTGGATCACCATTTGAGAACCACTACCACTATGGGGATCCAGTTGAGAGCTTGGGGGAGGTGACAGTGCCACTTCCTGCACCTGCTTTACACTATAGGAAGCCCATTAACAATTTCAGGAGTGTGTAACCCCCCAATCAGATGGGCTCTTCCAACATCAAGTGGGCCACGGCCAGCAGGTCAATTATTCTCTCCACATTTTTTTCCCCCCACATTGCTGGTGGTGCTTTACAGCCCGCTAGGTGGGCCGACCCATCTGGTGTTTGTCAAAATTGGCAGATTCCCAGTCCGAGCCTGCACATAGCTCAAAGCACTCAAGGTGTCGAGGAACCACTAAGGTCATGTGACCAACAGGAGTAGCTGCACTAGCACTGCCATGAAAACATGAATTAAATGAAAATTAATTCCAGCAAGCAAAAGCTGGTGGATTTGACCCTTTTGTCTTTTCTGACATTAAGTTTAATTCGCAGCTGAGAGCAGCACAGAATAGGTGGTGTGATTTTTGTTATTTTCAATAAAAATAAAATTAGATTAGATTTAGATTATAAACTTTATTTTAATGGCATTTTGATGATTATACATTTTGTTTTCAAGACAGCCATATTGGCATGAAATAGTCGTGTAAAAACAGGTGTTACAGTGATATTAATTGGGGCTCTGTTCCATTTAGTGTAGCAAAGCCTTTCCGGTGAGCCAGCATGCACAATAGCAGTACTTTGACTCTGTTTGACCTGAATGAAACTGAACCTTAATTAGTTTACACTGTTGTTTCATGTCAAAATGGCAGCTATGAAAAAGATCCATTGCAAAACAAATGTAATCTATACAACAAATAAAAATAAAATGTTTTTAATATATCATGAACTAAAATGTGTGTCATAGCTACGGATCAGTGCCTTTCCCTCTAAATTTTGGAAGTGGCTAATCTTGAGTCTCTCTAGGCCAGCTGGATGCCAAATTTACGGTTCTTTTTGGCCTAAAATGTCCCTTTTCATTGCTGACCACTGGTATAATGACATCAAAAATAAACTGCCTACCCCACCTTTAATGGTAACTTGTTTTCACCTTCAAATGAATTCCTCTTTTCCTTGTTTAGGTGTGCGTCACATGACAAATGTGGTGTTATAAGGTAAAACAACACAAATATGTAATATTAATTTTTAAATATAGTCAAAAACTGCGCTCAGAGAGTTGGCACCGTGTCGCCAGCAATGAACGACTTCAGGTCCACGGGGACCTTTGTTGCATGTTTTGTTCCACACATCCTCATTTCCTGTCACGTCTCTCATGTCAACTAATAATAAAGGCTTGAAATAAAAGTGAAAATGTGTCCCGCTCTGATACCAGCCTTTTCATCAAAGTACCTCATTAAAGCACATTTTGAATTTCCTGTCCTCTTCCAGCTTTTGCAACACTCACCCCATTTGTCTTCTGTTATAACTGACAAAATGAACAATGATTGCGTCCCATTTGGCTTCCCAACATTTGCGAAGTTTTAGCCAAAATGTCATGAATCATCCTCTTCCTTTAGGATCAGCTGAGGACAGTCTGACACATGCCTGTGTGAGCACGTGCCTGTGCGCGTTTTTTCCCCTCGTGTGTCGCCTTCACCAGCAGTCCCTCCTGGCACCGACATCCCTCTAATGGGGAGCAAGGAGCCGGGGAGGGGATGGAGGCGGTGGAGAGGGAACCGGGTTGCCAGAGCACAGGTTAATCCACTAATTGGGAGCAAAGGGAGACGGGTTGCCAGATTGTGATGGCCACCAGGAGGGGCCGTTTAAGGGGGACATCTGTTCCTGCTGGAGAACAGCCGCCCTCACAGCTCCTGAGTTTCCTCTCTGACACTCATCTTCCTTATACACAAACCTGACAGCGAGGGCCACCCCCACACCTCCAACCCCACCCCTCCACCCTGCGGAGTGTGGTGTTACACCCGAGCCTTCACCCGACTGGACCAAAAAGCCAGGATCTGGCTGGAAAAAGATAAAAGCTTTAGAGCAGTTTGCTTCGGCGCGGTTTCTTTTCTTTTTGTTTTGCCAAAGATGTTCTGTCAACTAGAGCCATTTTGAAATTCAAACCTGCAATTATGAGCAAAGTGTTTTATAACTTTATATGTGCCAGTGTGCCTTATGTCAGGAAGGAAGGGTTCCAGCCTCAGTTTTATCAAGAGCAGTTCCAACTAAAAAGCATTTAGGGAGCATTCAGTGTTACTGTGACGATATATGTGTTTAAAAAATTTTGAATTTGTATCCAGATCTGCATCAAATAGACACATGCAACAATTTTCATTCACATAAGTGCAGTGGTGTTTTAGAAGATAAAGAAAATGTTGACTTTTTCAACACTAGAGGTGCTGTGGAGCAATGCTTTCATAACAAATGTACAACAGCATGAGGACGCGTGTGGAATGAATATATAAATGAAACACCTTTTCCTGCATTGGCACTGAATGTTTTATTTATTTCTTACATTACCAGTGTACACCACATTAATTGATGTTTGAACATTATTATGCATTATGAACAAATAAAACTATTAAGCTCAGAATCCAACTCAGTCACTCATGTGTTGTGCAAGGTTCCTTGTATTTTCTCTTACCCCCACTTTGACGTGTCTTGTCCTGTGTGTCTCCGTCCATCAGGATACGCCATCCTGCAGGCCATCATGGAGAAGGCCGGACAAAACAACTGGCAGGTCAGCGCCATCTGCGTGGAAAACTTCAACGACGCCAGCTACAGACGACTGCTGGAGGACCTGGACCGGAGACAGGAGAAGAAGTTTGTGATCGACCTCGAGGCGGAGAGGCTGCAGAACATGCTGGAACAGGTGATGCCACCACGACATCAGCATGTGTCTTTACTTTTCCTGTTCAAAAGAAGCATCCGTCATCGTTGCCTCCTTTTACATCTGATGCAGAAGTTGAGATCTGAACTGAACTATATTTGACACTCCTCGTGTATTACCGTTTCTTGCAAGCTTCAAAAGTGTTGGTACTGTAAATGTGTCATTTTTTTGTATGACAGCTGTGGCTTGAACAGACTTTATTCACATTGTTTGCTAGAGAGGCATCAGGCTGCTACTGAGAGCAATCAGACCAAATAGAGGAAGCTGCAGATCAGCGTGATTTAGAGTTCCAACGAGGAGGAACAACTTCACCTATAGTGTGAACGTAGCTACAACATAGACGCCCTAAAGTTGCACCACCCTCTAACTATACCAAGCACTGAGAACAAGTCATTCTGCAGACTTTTCCCTCATAATACCTCATTAAATTCCAATAACACAGACAAGTGAGAAACAACTGACACGGTGCCCTGTGTGCCATCTGAAGTTTAGACAGAGAATTAATTTATTTTCTGTTCTCTGACAGGATCCTAGAAACTACATTTCTACAAAGAACGCAAGTTGATACTTTACACACTCACTCGATGTTTGTTTTACTCTGTTTTTTTGTTTGCTTGTTTTTTTTGAGTATATTTGTGCTAATTAGAAAGTTGTGAGCTTGAAAACAGTCTGTTCTGATCTCCAGTGGTGTTATTTGGCATATGCACACTCAGAATACGATGTGCGCCTTCCTCCTCCTCCTTCTCCTCTTCATCCCTTCATCCCTCCATCTTTCCCAGGGGCAACTGGTGTCTCGTTAATTGTTCAATTATTCAGGAAATCTCCTCTCTGACATCTGCCATAGTTCTAACAGTTTACTTTGCAGATGTGTTTGATAAAGAAGCAGACTTCCTCCCCCGTCCTCGCTCGACACCGGTGCACAGAACATCTCACAAGTAGATTTGATGGTGCTAACATTGTGTTTTGTGCAGCGGTGGTCCAAGTTACTTCAAAAGACAAACATGTATTTTAGCCTGCAATTATGCCAACTGTCATCCTGTTCATATTTACATCTTGCCAAATTTTGCCGATCCATGACAAGGATTTGAATGCATAATTGGGCCTCATTAGCTGCTTATTAACAACACGGCCAGTACATATCAAGGTTCATAAGCAAGCAGATGTTACTTTGAATGTCAGAGCGTGAAATCTCTGAATGCAAACCTGTTTCATTTACAGATGGGAATATCATTTGCTGGCAGCTAATTTGCAAGTTGTACAAACTGTACCAGAACTGCAAAATGAACGAGGGAATGAAGAACCCGTTAAAGTTAAAATCCAAGAGGTGCTTAAGGTTTAGTTTGAAGCATAGGGCCGCTGACCACTGTCCACAAATTTGTTAAAATCCTTCACTTCTCCTTTGCCAAGCTAATCCATCCACCTGGAAGATGTAGCTTGTAGAGATACTGATTAAACAAAAGGATTATTGCACAGGTGAGTCTTGGACCGGTCACGATAAAGGAACACTCTAAAAGTGACATTTTAGTTTTTAAAAACAACTTTATTGGGTTTCTAAAACTCAAAGATTCAAGTTTATCCAAGGAATTAAAGTTTATCGTCTCAACGAAAGATCTGTAGTTGGTAAAACTTTATCAAAACCTAAAAGTTTGAGTTGGGCTCAAAATTAAAACATCTATTACAGTACACTGCCTTGAAAGTTTGAGTTTTCTCAACTTTTTTGTTTTTACAGTATAGACCTATATCAATCATAACTGAAAATTTACACCAAAAAAATGCCACCAATAAATGCCTGTAAATCTTACACACTGGACCTTTAAATGTCATCACATTAATATAAAAACTGCAGCAGCACAAGGTTAAATGCAATATGCATGTTTTGCTCTGCCTTTTAAAGATCACTCTAATATATTTATCACTTAATTAACATCTCTTATGCACAAAAAGACCTTCTTGATAAACCATGAAACACTGAGAAAGAGCAAGTTTTAAGTTGTAAATGTAGTGAAGGTGAAAGAAAAGAAAATAGAAAAACACCTGATACATCCACAAGAATGAGACCAGCGCTCTCTCCATGAATTTTCAATTAAATTAAAGATATTTATAATGTTATATTTTAAATATCCAGCAAAAACCTTGAGATGCACTGTGTGAGCAAATATAAAAGTACCAACTTATCTTCTCATCACTCTCTACTCGTGCACTGTGGGACAGGAAACAGGCAGCAGAATTTTCTATGTGATAAATGATGAAATTGATGAGGAGTAATTCTCTGTGAGAAGCGAGTGTGAGTGTCTCTCATGGAAGAGATGGTCATTAATTACGGCTTCGGTGCCAAAATAAGTTTTAAAATCCATCAGTTTTTGTTGCAGCCTGTGAGAGAACAGAAAACTCTCGTCTTCCTTCGCATTGTTATTTTCCCAAAGGTCCTGTCATGTCTGAGCAAAACCATTATGAACATTTACTAGATGTAACAGATGCTTAACAAAAAGCCGTCACTTTTACAAGAAGATGAAGCTGGGATTGTATTCCATGTCTTAAAAAAGGCTTCAAAGTCTAGTGTGTAAGATTTACAGGCATTTATTGGCAGAATATGGCAAATATGATATATAATATCCATAAGTATGTTGTCATTAGTTTATAATCACCCAATAACAATAATAATAATAGTCTTCATATTTTCATTGCCTTAGAATGAGCTCTTTCTTTCCCTGTCTACAGAGGGAGCGGGTCCTCTTCCACAGTTTCTAGCCCAATTTAGAACCAAACACTGGCTTTAGACAGGCTACTACACATTGGTCCTTTAATTGACAGATGAAGCAGTGTCTTCCATGTCTGAAAATGGCTTTAGTTGTTGGATTTTGAGGGCTTAAATAACCCTTATATTCCTTACTTTTAATAGTTTTGATTGAAACTGATGGTAGAGGGTGTGCCTTATGCACAACCCCTGCCTGTGTCATCCCCTCTCTCACTCTCTCTACCCCCTCTCCTGTCTGCTCTTCAGCTGTCCTGTCAAATAAAGGCAAAAAGCCTAAAAAAAAATAACCTTAAAAGAAGGAATAGTCTTTATGGAAAGCACTGGGTGAACAGCAAATCTCTCAGTAGTGTGAAATGGAGGCTGTTCTCTCCTACAGTTCCATGTTATGATTCAGTTTGAAATAAGAGCCTGGTATTAACATGAGTCCCAGTGATTTGAGCACAAGTGGCCAGCTCTGAGTACGCCAGCTCACACCTGGCATTACAATGTGTCTCCAGATGCATCTCAGGCGACTGTGCAAATAAACACAGGGGCTGTTTTGTCAGTTGAAGTCCATCACTGTCCATTTGGCATTTTAATACGAAGATTCGACTCTTTGTTCCTTTTTTTTTTTTTTCTCTAAATTCAGCGCCACGCTAAACTTCATGAGCCTCATGTTTTACCTGTACTGTCTGCAGCCCAGCAGGAGAGACGCTCTGTGGTGCGCTGGGATTTTATAACTGAACTATGATCAGGACGATGCAAGTTTTCACGTCTCAGATGACAAAGAAAGGCATTAATGACAGAGTTAGAGAAAGTAAAAGCATGCGTCCCAGCGCACCACAGAGTCTCTCTCCTGTCTGCTCTTTACAGCAATCTTTTTTTTTTTTTACATGGAGTGAAACAACTTACTGTGTTATATTTAATGCAGAATTTACAAGATGGCACAAATGATTCTCTGTAGTCATTTAACATCCCTGCTCTGTATGCAAGGGAATATGTTTGTCAAATGCTTCGTTTTTTTAACGAGCACCCCAGCAGTATAGGAGCCAACATGCTAAGACAAACGGACACAAAGAAAGGAATAAGTTTATGAAGAACAATTGCCGAATTTACAAGAAGGCCCAAATAATTAAGAATTTGTAATTGACAGGGTTTCACAAAGCTTATAACGTTTCTCCTCCTTCAGCAACTTTTAAAATAGCGTGATTTTTTAATGGAGTCTGGGGCTACTTGTATGTTCACAAACATCTGCTGCAGGTAGGAGAGCCCAAACATCATTTACATCCCAGAGAACCAGATGATGGACTTAAAGGACATCAGTTAAGTAGGTGGTCTCTCAATGTGGTCACATGTGGCCCTCTGAACGTGGTCTGAGCGATCAGATCTCAAATGCATCCTGGCCGCGTTCACACCTGCACTCCGAGCTGTCCACCTGTGATCAGATCACCCTGGAGGCATGTTAATACCAGGTCTAACCAGAGCCTAACGGATGCATTTTTATATTTTAATCTTTCATTTTGCAGCTGTAAAAGTTTCACCACCTGATGCTCTCCTTGACAGCAGTGAATCTGAGTTGATGTCAATCCAAGCTTTTCTTAGAGATTCAAAGCACTTGTTTTTTTCAGTTTAATTCACGGCCTTATTAACTGCATGTCCAGTGGGATTTCTCAGCAGATGTCAGCTTTCAAAATCAGTTTTTATCACTTAGACACAGCTCTGTGGATGTACTTGTGTGTGTGTGTGTGTGTGTGTGTGTTGTGCAAAGGAGTGTCGAGAAGCATTGTCATGTCTTTGAAAGCGTGAAGTGTTTACTTCCTCTGCGAGATCCGAACATGACTGCCTGTTCATTTGTTTAGACGTCCGATCTTCTGTGGATTAAACCCGACGGTCCCACGGTGTCAGGACGCACACACTCACCTGTCACATGCATCATTTAATGTAATTAACGTATGCTATGCTGTAATCCAGTCGCATTAACGCTGAGCTCTGCTCCGCCTCCTCACAGATTGTCAGTGTCGGGAAACATGTCAAAGGCTACCATTACATCATGGCCAACTTGGTGAGAGCAAATCTCTTCTGATGGCTTCCTGTTTGTTTGTTTGGTTCTTTCTTTCTTCTCGTCACTTCATCTTTACCTTGTCTCTCTCTTGCTGTCTGCTCACTGCCACTTCCCTGTTGTTTCACCCCATTTGTTCAAACACTGTTGAGAGCTTAGTTTCACTCAATTACTGTATGTCTACAGGATCAGGATTGTGTTATTTGATGGACTCTCAACAGTTGACCCTAGACAGCCGAAACTAGTGAAATACTTTATCACCTCCCTTCACTGAAGGCCTGCCTCCCACAAAAACTCTGCTATAGAGGATAAAACCTGGGTGCAAAATTTGACCACGCACATTATTAAAGCGATAGTGCAGCCAAAAATGAAAATTCACTCAATATGTACTCACCCCTGTGCTGATGTGAGGATGGGTGAAGATCTCCAGTTCACAAAACACTCCCAGAGTATCAGTGGAAAACAGTGTTGCAGCCAAATCCAGAGCAATTTAAGTGAATGGTGACTAGTTTTAAAATGTTTAAAAGAGCACAAAAAAACCCACAAAATGTCTCCATACTGCTCGTGTGGTGTAATCCAAGTGTCTGTAAGCCATGACATTAAAAATTTAACACCAAAAGACGCCATTTACACCATGTTTTTAGCCTAAATGTCAACTGTAGCCTCTCAGACCGGAGCCGCGTGCACACACCTGTCCCACTAGCATGTAAACACAGGTGTGAAGATATTGCGAGATCTCGTATATCTCTTGTCGCACTGCTTGGGGGAGAGCTCGTGTACCCGCTTCAGGCGTGTGCAAGCGGCTCCAGTCTGAGAGGTTACAGTTGGCATTTAGGCTAAAAACATGGTGTAAATGGCGTCTTTTGGGGTTAAATTTTTAATGTTGTGGCTTAAGGACTCTTGGATTACACCACACAAACAGGATGGAGACATTTTGTGTTTGTTTTGTGTTCTTTTTTTTTACATTTTAAAACTGGTCACCATTCACTTCAGTTGTACTGGATTTGGCTGCAACGCTGTTTTCCGCTGAGACTCCAGGAGTGTTTTGTGAACTGGAGATCTTCACCCATCCTCACATCAGCACAGGAGTGAGTAGATATTGAGTGAATTTTCATTTTTGGGTGAACTATCGCTTTAAGACTCCCTAATATTGGACCAAAGTGGTGACCGAAAGCACATTCTGCCCAAAAAGACTGGAATGTTGCAAGATTATTAATTGATTTGATGAACTCAGACAGCTGAAGCTTCTTTATACCTTTAGCTTAACAGATTTTTGAACAAAATGCATGTTTGTACTAGAATCATGTTACAAAAGAATTTCCTGAAGGTCAGTATGGACAGAGTTCATAATGAGTATGTTGTGTTGTGGTGAACTTGTGCACCCACTTCTTCACCCACTTCAACCTTCTAAGAAGTGCTCAGAGAAATACTTGGGTCACATCAGGGACTTGAATTGATAACCATGGAAACTATTGAGGTCTGACTGCTGTAATGTTCAGCTTCCTCTGACAGCCTTCAAGGAACATGATATTATGTATTATGATGGTCGTGAAAAGAGCATTTAGACCCATTTCAGGAAGGTAATGTACCGCTGTGGACAGGGTCAGCATCGTAGTCAAGCAGCTGTTTACACCTACCTCTGTCCAGACCCATAAAATACATGTGGTGAAGACTTTTAAGGAATCTAATAAAAGAATAAAAAGAAATGGAAGTTATCATTATACTGACGTGTGATTCCAGTGAATATTTTAAGTATATTTCTGAACAGTTTGAAGAAAAGTGGTGCAAGTCCACCTTAATAAAACACACACGTTACCTATCATGTACACTGTCCATACCGGCCTTCAAGAAATCCCTTTGTAATATGATTCCAATACAGCTGAAGGACTCAAACCACAGTCCTCATTTTGTATAAACATGCATTGAGCCGAAGGTATAAAGTGTGAAAATGTAAAATATATCCACATTAGCTTAACTTCTGTTCTGGGAGCGTGCCGGCTGCCATCTACTGGAGGTAATACCTCATACAACCCCACTTTAAACAATCCAACTAACCCTTTAAATCAAAACTACTGTAGTTTCAGTATTTTTATATATTTATGATTTTATTGTTGTTTCTGTCTGTTATCTCTGGACTCAGCCCATGACCGTTCTCTCTCCCTGTCGCCCCTGAAGGGTTTTAAAGACATCAATCTGGAGCGCTTCATGCACGGTGGAGCCAACGTGACGGGCTTCCAGCTGGTCGACTTCAGCAACCCCATGGTCATCAAACTGATGCAGCGCTGGAACAAGCTGGATCAGAGGGAGTACCCCGGCTCGGACGCTCCGCCCAAGGTATGTCACGTTAAAATCAGAAGAAAAAAGGAGCAGCAGGGCAGCACTGTGCACCTACGTTCTCCCTAATGTTTTCAACAATGGTCAAACCAGAGAAATCCATAATTTATTCAAAGTAATGGAGTGTTTCCTGCTAGCTAGTTTCCAGTAAAACAGGGAGATACATCCAGATACGACGTACGAGAGTGAAAGAAGAAGTCGACGATGTGAATTAATCCACAAGAAGATCAGCTGTTTCTGTATAGTTATTCTAAATGTCGGCCGCCGGGTTGGATTCTCCTTGATCACATGAAATAAGCCTGTTTTTACATTTTCACAGACAAAGTTACAGTGGTTAAAACGTTAGCCAGTTAAAAAGAAGCGGGAGGAGATATTTATCCAGATAATTTTATTTTTGATGTCATATTTTATGGTTATGGCAGAGGAAACACTACTGCTTTTGTCCACAAAAATCATCATAATTTAAAAGTAATATAGTAGCTTCAAGTACAATAGTAGAATAAATGTACTCAGACTCTTCTGTAACTCCTTGGTGGTGGATTCAAAGACATTGGCAGGCTATGTTGTCACAAAATTAAACCCAGAACACATATAAAGCACAACATTTTTAAAAGACCTGTTTTACTTTTGTAATTTAGTAATTTCTTGACTCAAAAAAAAGTTGGTGTTCAGGAGCCAGTTCTCAAATCTCAGATGTGAGCTTTCAAATCCATCTCAAAATCACTGCAATTTGATTTTCAGACTGTGGTGAAATGAGCCGAAAACAACAGCTACCTGGAGGGTGAAAAGTGGATTTAAAACCGAAGAAGAAGAGTGGGCAGGCATGTAAATTGCATGCTTTTTGCTCTGAATGGGCAAAAAGATGGAAAAACAGTCCTTTCATGATTCCTCTGGGCTGACTTGGTTGTTGCAATAGCGAAAAAATAGTGGATACAGCAAAGAAAGATAACACGAGTAAGGACAGTGCCAGATGAGATGATAAGTGTGTGAATAAAGGCTTTAGCAGCGTGTTTGCAAGGTGCAGGCAGCAGCAGGAGCAGCACACTGAGACAGAACTGGCTTGATGCAAAAGCTAATAAATAGCAGCCTGATAAAACATCAACATCAGCACACAAGGAACAGGCATCATCATCATCATCATCATAAGAGCAGCAATCTGCTCCGCTTCGTCCACTGCTGTCACACACACTGATGTGACAGACTGACCCACTTTACATTCTTTTCAGGCACACAGATCGCAAATGGCACTGGGGCAAGAAGGCATCACGCCATGGTGGTCAACAAACCCTCTCACCCCGCCAGCAAATCTGTATCCAACAAAGATTTCTATTTTAAAAAACAGATGCAGTGGAGTGGAAACGGTGTGAGTCAAGCAGTGTGTGTGTGTGTGTGTGCGAGTGTGTTTTTCTGATGGATCGGGGTGGTTCAAATTAAAAGTTTACACCACGGGGCGATATCACATGATATTGTGTGTGTGTGTGTGTGTGTGTGTGCGCGCGCTTGATAAATTGCTCTCTCTCCTGGAAATCCACTCAGACTAAATGACTCTGCTCCCCATTAAGTTTGTCCACAGCCTGAGTCACAGTCAGCCCGCCTCTCCTTTAATATATTAACGCCAGCGGTGAGTCGGGTTTTTGTTCTGGCATGTTTACTCACTCTGCAAAGACAAATGTGATGTCTGGTGTTTAGAAGCTCCAGGACTCTGCAGGTAGTGAACTAATGAGAGACTCCTGTGTGTAGGACAGCGAGCTTTGACATGACGGAGTCGTGGAGATACTCGACCCCATTCTCACCTGAAAATAACATGTGATCTGTGTCTGCATATGTTACCGTCAAAGTGACATCTGGTCAAGGATCTTTGCATTTACACCTGGCATTCTTGTTATATTGTTCCTGTCCACACTGTGGCCAGAACTAAATGTGCAAATGAAGTAGATGGAGTTGATGGGTTCCCACATGTGGGATACTCTGAGGTCACGTGACAGACAAGCTGAAGGCATTTGTACCCATTATGGAAAAGATTTAAATACATTTTATTATGTTTAATCTGAAACTTGTAAGTAATATATATGTCAGTCAAACCAGATACGAGATCCTTAGTAGATTTAAGTAAGTAGTAATATACAAGACAGTGAATCCACATATAATATCAATAATCATAGGTATGAGTAATATGAAACTGAGACAGAATTCTTGCGAGTATAAAAATCTTCCACCCGTTCTCTTGACCCACTTGGTCAAAACACGATTGCAATAATATTTCAATCAATTGTGCAGTTCTAATAGGTAATCACTGTTTTCATCAGTTGGGTTCATGACCAGGTCAGACTTCCCTAAAATCTTTGCATGATGACATGCCGAAGATTTAAAGGTTGTTCAACTTCTAAAAACGGCGTGCAGAATCTGGTCTGGTCCCAGACCTCTGAGCAGTCACCCTCTCAGTGATTTAGACTGGCTTTGTGAAATCTGTGTGATTTTTTTCTGCAAAGTAGTTGGGGAAACCAATCGACCAATCAGAGCTTTGTAGGTGGGAATAACAACAAGGATGTCACAGGTAGCTAGCTAACTTTAAGAAAAACACCAAAAGAAAAACGGCCACAAAATGATGACAAGTCTAAGTGAGACTGATGCAGTTGTTGTAAGTCGACTTACACAATAAATAACAACTTTCATATCTCTTCAATATGCCGAAAACAGAAAAAAGCTGAAAAATGAAGTCATAAATGGTGTCTATTTGGGTGATAATAGGCACATGACAGCTATTTGCCTAATCACACCTCTGCTCTCTAGTCTATAAAGAACAACAAAATGATTTGGCAAAAAAACATTTCAGTGGGTTAAGCACAGGACTCTCCCATTGGAGAGCGGAATTTGAATCCCGACCATAAAGTCAGATATAACACTTTGTTGTGTCATATCTGTCATCCCTAATTTTAATATAATTTTGGTGTTGTATCAGCTGATACGCTAAGTTCAGGTATCAGAATCAGTATCGGGGAGGAAACAGTCATACTGGAACATCTTTAGTTTGTGCAGTATGAAGGTGTTAGCAGATAAAAACCCACTCTGTTTGGAAAGAATTAATCCAGCGCTGTCCCTCAGTTCCCCTTGTCTGTGCTCATGTCTCCGGCAGTTTTGAGCGGTGAAGATGTTCAGACTGTTAGCGAGTTTATTTCGCACCTCTATTGTTTGTGTGTACATGTGCGTGTTACTGCGGGCAGCTTGTCAAAGAGTAACGGGGGGATAGAGTGCAGCAGTCTCCGTAGAGAGCCATAATGTCACAGTGAGCAGTGGGCTAATGAATAGGAGTCTCCCCCGGCCGGAGGCGAAGTTAATGAACTCCTGCTAGCCGGGATAATTAATGCCAGACTGCTACCCGGCTGGACAAAAACGCTCGCCTTTTCCCTTTCTTTCTGCCCCGCTCACTCTCCATCTTTCACTCAATTACTTTTCTGCCGCGCCAGAGGTGAGTTTTAGGGAAATGTACGGCTCATGACGGAGAGACTGATTTCTGTAGACGCAAATAATCAGAGCCAACGCGGAGTCTTCAGGTCAAAGATAGATGAGGGGAAATTGGGAGGCTCACACTGTAGGGAATATGCTCTTCCCTTCTCCTCCTCTCCTCCTCTCCATTTCCAGAAAATAATGAGCAGAGTAAAACTGCTGCCTCGCTGCAGCTGCCTGTACTGCTGGGCCCTGCAGAAACTCAGCGTGCTCTCAGAGGCAGACTTACGCAGATTGTTCTTAAGGAGGCCTGACCAGCAAATACTGCAGAACATTTTGCACGTCTAGCTAAATCAACATTTAATTGGTCTCATACCATTTTTTCTTTCCAGAGTGTGTGTCCTCGTGTGTGTGTGTCCTTCAGCCCTACAAAACAGACAGAACAGCAGGGTGGCCTCCAGGTTTCAAAGACTGTAATTTAAAAATTTGTCCGGACTGGGATTTTATTTATTTTGAATGGATCTAATAGACCAGAGCTGAACCATAATTCCTCCTGCAGTTGTTTTTCCAGCTAAAGAGATACTGCGTCCACAAACAGTAACTTCTGCTCTTTCTTTTCCAGTACACCTCAGCGCTGACGTACGACGGGGTGATGGTGATGGCCGAGGCCTTCAGGAACCTGCGCAGGCAGAAAGTGGACATTTCCAGACGGGGGAACGCCGGCGACTGTCTCGCCAACCCCGCCGCCCCATGGAACCAGGGCATCGACATGGAACGCACTCTTAAACAGGTGAGAGGATGTTTGTTATGTTTCCATGTACCTACCATTACAACAGCGGAGCAACCATAGACATATATATATGTAGACGCCGCATTGATACATATAAATGGGGGAGCTGCATTTTTTCTGGATAAACAGGACTGGAACGTTTACATTTCTCAAATGATTTCATTTCTCAACTTAACTTAACTTTTTGCCTGTTACTGCTAATGATCTTGACAAGATAGTTGAGCAACTTGAAGATATAGTTCACCCAAATACGAAAATTCGGTCAAGCCCCGTCATACCAAGCTGACAAGCTGACATGAAAGACATTATTAATGCAGGGGGTCTGCAACCTTTACTATCAAAAGAAGAAGAAGCTTTTGAATTCTCTATTTTCCTTTGAGACTCCTCTTGGTTTTGGATTCGGCATCCATTCGGCCTTCAGATTTTTATGTTGCTGTTACAAAAATTCAGTCAATGATGGGAAATATTAGGTTAACGTGATCTGATGCTTTTAGGCACAGTACTGAGATTAGGTCACTGACATTTGGCAGCACTTGAAGTTTTAAACATCATACTGTCACACTTGTTCTTGCTTTCCTTTTACTTGTATTGATTTACTTTTTTTTTTCAACTGTAAAACACCTCGTAAAAAGCTGATTTATTTCTTTGGTGGCAAATTGACTTAAATGGACCTTGATGTGCTGAAGTTTCTCCTTCAACCTGTCTGTGGAAAGTAAATGAACACTATTTGCTGCTGTTATATCAGTGCATCGATATATTTTCTGTTCTCTGTGTGCAGGTCCGGTTGCAGGGATTAACAGGTAATGTCCAGTTTGACCACTATGGCCGCAGGGTCAACTACACAATGGACGTGTTTGAACTGAAGAATAATGGACCCAGACGGGTAAAGCATCACACCGCACCGCTTTCATTTCTGTTATGGAAGAATATTTGTCCATGTCAAGTCAGTCATGCTGCATATTTTATATTTTAACATTTAGATAGAGATACAGTATGTGCATGCTGCTGGGGCAGGACGACACAGTATGTAGTGTGGCGTTTTCTGTTATTGTCAAGTAGGTTGTAAAAAAAAAAAGCTCGAGCCTCTGCTCCTGGTATGAGAGGATGGATGTGTGTTGAGAAAAATTCAGGGAAAATGGGAAAAAGAGAGAGAGGGAGAGGGGGGGCACTTGTGAGAGTGATGGTGAGAGGATGGGATGAAATAGAGAGCAATCAAGGTGGAGGAGGAGAGAGGAGGAGAGAGGAGTTCCCATCAATCAAACGCTGCTTTGGCCTGTCGTCCTGCAGCACAGCGAGGGTCCTGTCAGGACACGGCCGGTGTGTGTGTGTGCCTACATTTTCCATGTTCCTCAATCATCCTGATGCCCCGGCACACAGGGAGGGACCGGCCAATCACAGTTCTTCGCTCCCTCTGGCTTCCCACCAGCAGCCAGCTGACTCACTCAGCATCTCACTGACTTATAGCTGCTCATGGTGGCTGTCAAAGTTTCTGTATATTACAGGATCAATACAACAGTTTGACAGAACATTTGCAGATATTATTATTTTATTAAAAATCACATATCAGCCGTATACATCCTCTCGACAGTCCCTCCACAGAGGATGATAATATTGTGACCACAACATATCATATCTGTCGGTTCCAGTCGGTCAGTTTGACCCTGAAGGACTTCTGGAAGACGACAGTCTCATCAGCTCAACATGAAATAGATTCTGACAAAAAGGAGAACAACAACATTGAACCATGAAACTGGAATCTTGCATGAGGGCGTTTAAGCTGAGGCTGTGCAATAAGTCAACCACTTTAAAGGTATAGTTTATGGATTGTTTAATGTGCAGTTGTATGAGGTACTTATCGTCAGTGCATAGATGCTGGTCAGCAGGCCCCCCGTTTGGAGAAGCAGAGAGGAGTACCAGCATGGAAGCTAACCAATGTACCGCTGCGGACAGAGTCAGCAGCTAAACATATGTATTTTAACCACTTAAAAAAAAAGTCCACTGAAGAAAAGTTTCAGTGTACGCAATGTTTAGAGCATTTTAACCACTTTACCTTATTGTCAGACAGTCTTTTCTGACGGGAAACTGCCCGTATACAAGCCAAATAGCACTCTCTCCCAACCAACCAAACTCCATACATGAAAGTTGCTGGTCTAACGCTGCCTCATTCTGTTAGTTTGTTTGTGCTATTTTGACTTAATTGTTATAAAAGGCTTAGTTTCAGATTATCACAATAACACAAACAAACTAACAGGTCGAGGCAGCAGTAGTCCAGTAACTCCTGTGTTCAGCAAGGTAAAATTATTGATTTCACCAATGGAGTTTGGTTGAGCAAGAGCGAGCAATACGTGGCTTATATAATGGTTAAAAAAGTCCACCTAAAAACAAATCAACATCAGTTTAATTGTATGCTATATTTAGAATATTTTCACTGCTTTACTTTGCATGTCAGACAGCTTTTTCTGATGGGAAACCGCCGTTATACTGTATAAGCCAAATATTACTCTCACTTTGATAAATACTTAAATTACTTTATCCTATTTTTTAGGTCTCACTTGTAGATCACAGTCTCAATGTGACTTCCTAATAAAATAAATACAATCTGAATAATCCATTTAACATAATAAATACACTGACTGAACAGTAAGGACCTCATGCAACCTCACATTAAATAATGCGAACGATCCCTTTAAGTGGAATCACAGCATGATGTGATGATACTTTCATTAAGAATTTACTTTTTATTATTAGTGACAATGCAATTTAACACAGTCCCAAAACGGAGCATAAAACTGATGTGCTGCACAGAGGGTTTATAGCTGTTGCTAATTTTCATCTCTGGTCCCTAGTTGGGCATTTACATGTACAGTGTAATTAAAATATACGGCTTTCAGCATCATTAAACCACAATGAACTACAGACGTGGAAGTAGACCTACAGTCAAATACAGATACAACAATACACCTTGGTACAATTAGATAAAAAATAATGGGCACAGCTCTGGTTTGTTCTTAACTTAACCTTTGTTCAAAAGATATTATATCTGGAATTATTATTTTTTCAACCTATTGCTTCCAAAATATATCATTATTTAGGGATTTTCATGGGACAGTCACCACTGTTGACCATTTTACTATTTATTAAATAAAGCAATATATCTATGGGATGTTGCCAATATTAATATATAAATACAGAAATACAGAAATAATTAAATAAGTAAGGCTATGAAATAAATGAATCAATATAGAAACAAATGTAAATATATATAAATGAGTCACTATGATAAATAAACAAGTTTTTATGTTTATGTTTATGAGTACATTTATTTCATAATTCCACATTCATTCAGTTATTTATCATAAAATTAAAGCGGCACTCCACCCAAAAAGGAAGATTCACTCAATATCTACTCACCCCTGTGCTGATGAGAGGATGGGTGAAGATCTCCAGTTCACAAAACACTCCCGGAGTCTCAGTGGAAAACAGTGTTGCAGCTAAATCCAGTACAATTAGAGTGAATGGTGACCCAGTTTAAAACGTTAAAAAAGAACACAAAACAAACACAAAATGTCTCCATCCTGCTCGTGTGGTGTAATCCAAGTGTCCGTGAGCCGCGACATGAAAATTTAACCCCAAAAGACGCCATTTACACCGTGTTTTTGGCCGAAATGTCAACTGTAGCCTCCCAGGTAGCATGTAAACATGGCGTCGATGTATCGTGAGACTTCGTATATCTCTTAATGGATGCACGTGTGACAATATCGTGAGATCTCTTGTGCACCCGGCTCGAGTCTGAGAGGCTACAGTTGACATTTCGGCTAAAAACATGGTGTATATGGCGTCTTTTGCGGTTAAATTTTAATGTCGCGGTTCATGGTCACTTGGATTACACCACACGGCAGAGCGAGGTGTGCATGCAGCGTTGCACAGTAATATTAACATGAACACATGTACACACACAGTCTCACGTTGTGTTTTCCCTGCAGATCGGCTACTGGAACGACGCAGACAAACTAGTGCTGATCCAGGATTCTCCGCTGCTTCCAAATGACACGTCTGGCATGGAGAACCGCACCGTCGTGGTGACTACCATCATGGTAAGAGGCCGGCATGTTCTCACCACCACACATACACACACACACAAACACACACCTGCAGTCCTCATATTCTCAGCAAGTTGTATTGCCAGGAGACTTTATCATGTAGAGCTGCTGCAGACACATAATACTGGAGGTACATGCAGAGTCAGGAGCTTCACATACATCTTACATCCTACCTGCAACATCAAAAACTGCATCCACAACAACCTGCTTATCCTGCACCACCTTTCTCTTGCACACATATTTCTACAGTACTCTCGGTTTTTGCACTTTATCCCTGTTTAAC
>JAJHUR010087047.1:0-15991 GCA_027495735.1 Lutjanus campechanus | reverse complement strand
GAATTGTGATTCCTATCTTCTGTGATTCTGAATTGGCTGATTCAGCAGCAAGGGCAGAGTGCAGCACCCGGGTTGTTCATCTCCATTTTTTAGAATTGCAGCGTTGCACCGTTATGTAACTATGTTAGTAGTAGTATTTTTAAAGGAACAGTTTCAAAATCATTTTGATGCTACACTAACTTGTAGTGAGAATGGTGCCTGTTTCATTCTCCCTCTGCCCTCCAAATGACTGTTCTTGCACCATTTAACTTGCATTGGTGGGTAAGATCTCAGTGCAAAATGCGTCACGGCACACACTAAGTCACACACCACCAACTATGTCACAGATTTTGGTGACACTGGATGTACAGGTAGCTTTAATTGTCACTAAGGTAATGGTAAACTGCTGCTAACAGGTGATTTACGAGTTTCCTGATGTAAAGATAGCTTTAATTGTTGCTAATGTACTTGCTAAGTGCTGCTAATTGGTGATTTATGCACAAAGAGTTGTAATTATTGCTAAAGTAACCACTAACTGTGGCTATCTTGTGATTTACACATTTTCTGATGTACAAATAGCTTTAATTGTTACTAAAATAACTGCTAACTGCTGCTAACTGTGGCTGTTAACTAATCAGCTCAGTTAGCCATGCAGCTAGGTGACTCTGTCTAGACCGGACTGGATGCCTGGAGAGACTGCTAGCACAGGAGCTTGGAAAAAACTTGCAGGGAGCTGCGCCAGAGTCAGGTGAGCAGGCAAGGAGCTCAGGAGCCTCTACGGACATCAAGGAAGAGGCAAAGAGACTGAAGAAGGTGTTGACAGAGGGAGAGCTGAGCTGGCCTTCTTGGTGGACTAGTAAGTAATATTGCTTTAGCTGGCTTGCTGTGTCTTGTGTTCTTGCACTTGCTTGATGATGTTAACAAAGTTGTCACCTTGCTAGTTTTTGATCATAAGTAATGTAAACAAAACAAATTCACAAGTACAGCTGTCCATATTTACGACAAATGCCAATTATTGCATAACGCTGCTTTTATGATTAATCACCTTTGCCAGACTGCCAGATTCCCATTCCTAGCATATGGTTGCTGAGCTGAAGAGAGACGATGAAAGATGGCAAAAAAAAAAAAAAAGGTTTCCAAAGAAAGCAAGAGAAGAAGAAGAGAGAACTTGTACAGGTGTGAAAGACATTCCTTAGCCTTTTCTGTCTCAGAGGATTCAAAGTCTTCTCCTTGTAGCCTGTAGGCCTTGGTTTGCCAGTGAAAGTAAAAGAAAAAGTAATAGAATTACTTCTATTTTTTGCTTGTTAAATCCTTTTGCTCTCAGTAGCGATCAATCCATTTCCATTCTCCAAGTTTCACTCTGGTCACATTCCTTTGAACAACAGCTCGAGAAATTATGTTGGAAAAGTAATTAAGGATATTGCCACTTTGTGAAGGGGAAATTGCTTACCTGAAAAGGAGCAAAATGAAAATATTTCAGCATTTCTGACTATCACCAGACACCTAATTCCCTCGTTTTGCACATTTTAATACATTTGAATTACCACTCTCCAACTCATTGAGTGAGGTATGCAAATGCGATCTTTTAACGGCTGGTGAAGAATAAAAACAGATTGTAACACCTCCAGAATTACACTATGATACACAATAAATGACCTGTCTGTCTAATTGAAGTAATTAGTGAAAGAGAAAATATTGCAGAAATGCTGATCTGTAATCTGTTTTAAATGCAATTTGAGTTACAACAAACAGACACATCACTGTCGGACGCTTTGTGTTAATTTTGAAAAGACTTTTTAAAATTTAGTTTAATTCTTGCTTGCTGAAAATTGTAGTGAATTTTGGTCACATTTTAGTCTTTTGTTAGTCAATTGCTTTAGTCATAGCGTTAGTCACAATCTCTTCTCTTGTTTATTCTTTATTCTTAACCAAAGTTCTTTCATAAATTGTGTGTGGACCTTAAATCAGCAAATTACCTCTCACTGTTACATCTATTCCCAGCTAGTGTTACAGCACACAACAGCAGTGGGGTACGTTGGAACAATAGAACTCCTTGTATTTGACATTAACTCAGATAATCTGTGAATATGTGGTAGAAGTCCAATAGAATTTTCTTTGTAGTAGACAAACATGAGCACTGTGTTTCAAAGTTTGAGAGTTCTGCCACAATCAACTCCTGAGCTACTGATGCTCAAACAAAAATTGTAGGTCTCCCTCATCATATAAGAATGAAAAAGTCATTACTGATGTGTCGTTACTGGTTATCATGCACTGATTATATTCATTACCCGGCAAAATAGACCCAGTAAAGTGTCGCCACATCAACCAACACTGAAACTGTAAAGATTATAACTCTAATGAGACATTCTGTGCAAAACATGTTAAAGGAGAAAAATATGCAAGACCCAAGCATTCAAAATGAGTACTGCAGTCCAGAAAGGGAGCTGGAGCCATAAACAGTATATTAAAAAGGTAGAATAGTTGTTTAAAAATCTATCAATATGCTTTGACAATGGCAAGTGATGATGAGTCCTACACTGTAAGTTGCTCAGCTAATTCTCAGGTGTCTGTCAGTGTAAAGCAGAGCCCGTTATCCTGAAATCAAAACCCCACTGCTCTGAAAATACACACTCTGGACTTAAGTTACTGCCTGTCTTGCTGCCAGACCATTATAAACTTCTACCCCTTCTTAAAGATTATTAATGACTTCTTACGACTCATAAACAGACGCTTGCTCATTCAGCAAATGTTCGGCATTCATTTTAATTCTAATAAACATTTGTTCCAAGGGTGAATGCAAAATCTCAGCACACCTGAAGGCACAGGTGCGTAGGAAGAGGGCGTAACCCTGTCCACAAAATCAAAGAAAGGTTCCCGCACACTGTATCACTCTCATTCATAAATGTATAAATAGGGGCAACCATTGCCCCTATTTATACTTTTTCATTGCTAGGGAATATAATGTTTTGTCTTTATAAAAATGTATATAATTTTTTTTTTTTCATATCATGTAAAATTCTATGATGTACCTGTTAATTGAATGTTATCGTCCTCTGACAGGTGAACCTCATCAAAAAGGTTGAGCCCCCAGTTCTCGGATTGGTCAGCTGCACCTACCGGGGATGTACAGTATATATTTGTAGGGCAGAGATGCTACAGTATATGATATGTCTGATGAAGGTCACACCGACCGAAACGTTACGCCAATAAATTTATGAATGAGAGTGATACAGTGTGCGGGAACCTTTCTTTAATTCTAATAAACATGAAACAGGAAGTTCGACCAAAAACAAAAACCGATGTTGTTCCAGCCTAGAATGGAAATTTCAAAGGAGAACATTCATTCATTCATTTATTCATTCATTCATTCATTTATTCATTCAACCTTTATTTTAACTCGGAAATACATTGAGGTAGAGACCTCATTTACAATGTAGCTGAGTACATGCTGGCTGTAGTGTTGTTGTCAGAGAAGTCAATCAGTATTTCAACTTAGCATTTATCCTTAATCTTCAATGACACGTTGTGGTCATTTAATGATTTAGAACAGTAAATATATGACAGATTACTCCTTTAACACGGGATGTCCTTCCATACTGATGCAAGTGGCAAAAAACTGATCATTGGATCATTTTCTTGTGCACATGTATACAGTAATTTGTGTTTGCGTGTGTATGTATGTGTGATTAAACAGCCAACTTTTCAATAATACATAAAGATTTATCCCTCTCAATGTTTAAAACCGAGGAACATTTGAAGTGTGTGTGTGTGTTTTCATGATTAGCCATGGAATCAAAGTACAAAGAGATTTAAAGGGATTTGATCACATGTGGTACACTGTATGGCAACAACATGTAAAAGAATATGATAGTGGATTAGTGGGTTTCTTTTCATGTGTGTGTTCACGCTCATGTGCCTGTGTGTGTGTAATCGATGTACAGAGCCAGTTAGAATGCCAACCACTACAACTTCAAGAACATTTCTAATTGGACTGGCTTTTTAAAAAAAATTTATTTTTAACATTAATCGCTTATTAGGTTTCAACAGGAAACAGGAGTGTGAATAAAAATAGGTTTTGTCTATGTGTGTGTCTCTGTGTTGAGATTACTAGTTTCAACTATTTGCTGGTCTATGTTAATCCATAATTCTTTGTAAGTGTTCTGACAGCTGGATATGTTTTCTGATCTGATGTGGAATAGCTGCGTGATAGGTTAGAAAAATGTCTTTAATATGAGTGAACTGTCTCTTTAGCACCTTAATTGTGTCGATCAAAACAACAACAACAAAAAAAGTAAAGGATGACATCCCATTTGGTCCGTATCAGTTTCCTGACCGGAAATTAACCAGAAGCATCCTTAAAGTGACAATTTGACCCCAAAATTAAAAAGAGATATTTTCCTCTTATTTATCTATCTATATAGTTTTGATGTAAATCAATTACAATGGGAAAAAAATATGAAAAAACTTCAACTTTAGACCTGATTGGGTCATCTGAGAAAAACCCCCTGAAAAGTTGTTTGATTACAGGCCGAAATCGTTCAGTAATGTTATCTGATACAGTACACACACAGTGTCTGAGGTTGAAAATGCAGTTTTTCTTAAAAAAAAAACAAAACAAAAAAACACTATTAAAAGATTATAGAGAAAAACTCAAGATGTTTATAAGTGCAGCTCCAGAATAAACTGGCTCTGTGCAGAGCCATATTGACAGTATAGCTAACTGATGGCAGCATGATGGGGTTAATGTATGTCACCTTGGCATGAATAGACATAAACAGCTCAGTTCTGTATATTTTCTCTTTCAGTATATCTCCACTCCATCTGTCTCTTTTAAAATCTCTTTCTCACTTGCATCTTCTGTTAATTTAAAGTTGACATAACGCAGCTCTTCATGATGTGGGGAAATAAAAATGAAGAAGAAAAGAGGTGGAGAGGAGAGGGGAGCATTGTTTCTGATCTATTCCCCGTGTCAACTCTCCACTCTGTTCTTCAGCTGAGCCCACCTTTCTCTCGCTTTTAAAAGTCGGCCATCATGCGGCTTAAAAGGAGATTTCGAACCTTTGATGCCAGGAAACAAAAGAGTGACTTTGTTGTGTAGAGAACCTTTCATGTCCCTGAAATTAACAAGATGTAGAAAGAGAAAGCGAGAGTCTGCGGAGGGAGGGAGGTTGTGTGAGAAGAAAGACTCAGATAAGGGAGAGAAGTCCTGCCAGGCTTGTCATTTTTCCAACTTGATGTGGCTGCAACTTCTTGCCTTCTTGACTGAAAAGTATTGATAACTTTAGGTCCAGTGAATTTAAATGACCGGTACTGTGAAGCGGTATCTTCAATTTGCTTGTTTTGTCCAAAATATTTAGCTTGAAACCATTTAGTAAAGAAATAACAAAATAACATTTGACAAATTAGAACCAGTAAATCCTTTGGCATGTTTAATCAATTAATGATTTTCAGAATTACTGATTGCTTTTCTCTTAATTGATTCATCAACAAATTGCTTTAGTCCTAGTAGTTTAGAAACATGCCAGGGGCTTTTCAAATGCAGTTTGGGAATCTGCAAAAAGGCTAAATGGACTAATATGCTTTTTAAAAAAAGAATTACAATTGTACAGCTGTGATGATGGTACTACCTAATACAGTGGGTCAGTATATCCCAATGCTGTTTTTTTGTACCTAGCATATTGGGTAGTACTTTTACTTAACCCAGCAAAAGAATTTTAACAGAGATATGTTTCCTTTGGATTGTACTACCCCACATGCAGGGTTATGAAAATTAGAATTATGTTTTTATATTTGCCTTATATTTGCTCCCAAGTCTGTTTTATGCTGCACTCTGAGTGACTGGTGCATTATCCTAAATGTGTCCATATAAAGAAGAGACGATCGCGCTCACGCATATATAATTTAATACATTTGATCATCCATCTGCAGATCAGATGACAGACAGATGATCAGTAAATGTATTAAATGACAGATTTCTTTTTCTGTCCCCTGAGGTCCAGTGAAGTCAGTGGTAATCCATTTTTCCTAAAACCCTCTTTTCTCCTCACACATATAGTGTTTTTTTTTTTCTGTGGTTGTTTTTCCATCTGGCTTCCACAATAAACTACTAAGTTGTCCACTGAAATCATTAACTTAAACTAACAGAACTAGCATCAATGATGCAAACAGTAACGTTTTACAAGTTGTAATTCCTAACCATAGAGCATATATTTGATTAATGGATGGAGCAAAGTGAAAGCCAATGCAGAAGTGCCTTAAACCCAGAGCCGGCTGGCACATTAGGCTATTTATTGATGGGACCCCAGAGAACTTTCTAAATATGTCAAAATGACCTAAACTGTCCGGAGCACAGGGAAGAAAAAAAGAAAAGAAGAGGAGGAAAAATGGGAGAAAGAAAAAGGTAAAGTAAAGATACAGTAATGAAATGAAGCATCAGTTGTACTGCGTCAGTTATTTAGCACAGTGTTCTGTTAAGTTGATAACTTGCTTCTGAGCGAATAGCCTCAACATGGTATGCTAATCAGTAAATAAGCAGTTTTATATTTCTGTAGCTGGGCGGCATGGAGGGGTCTTAACTGTTATGGATCATTTGTAGAGATTAAACCTACTCAGTAGGTGTCTACATTGGCCTAATCTACGCTTTTATTATTTGTTGTATTTACATCTGGCTAGCTAACGTTTTTCCAGCTTTTAATAGTCAATCAAAATGTTATTCCCTTTTCACCCCTTTATATATCAGATTTTTAACCCTAGTTGTTTGTTGCGTTACAGTTCAAATTGTCTAAAGCATATTAATCGTTTTAAACTTTACATCAGTGTTAAAGTACACATTATTATTATTATTATTAATACTCCATAACTTAGCATTCCCACATGCCATATTAAACTGCAGTTTACTGCTTCTTTGCATCTGCTAATCAACATTTCACTGTAATGACAATAAAGTTGTATCTAATCTAATATACATATCAGAAAAAATGTGGTAAGGGTATTTATATTGTATTTCAGATTTTTTTGGTATTTATTTGTAATTTGTTAAGCAAGTAGATTGGGTGAATGTTATCTTATAAATTAAAGACAATGGTAAAAACAATGCTATTCGATTTCTTTTGTAAGCGTATGTAAATTACCGATGGAGGGGGTTGCCATATAAAATCTCGACTAGGGCGCCACATCGGGTAGGGCCGGCTCTGCTTAAACCTGCATTCTTTCTAATAGCCAGCAGGGGGTGAATCCACTGGTTGCAAAAAGATGTCTGATTGTATGTACCCTTATGAGAAAATGACCCTATTTCTCACTTGATTTATGACCTCAGTAAACTTTTTCCTAATGAGTTTATGATCTTAAAAAAGTCTTCCTCTATACAAAATGATGTTCACTTTGCAAGTTATGGTCCCATTTAAAGTAACAAGACACAGAGGGCTCGCAAAATTCAGATCAAACTGTCAAACTAGACAGTGCATATCATATCTGAATCTAAATTCTGTTAACACATTGCCTATTTCTTGCCTGAAATGTTTTCACAAACATATTTTAGTGTACTGTTTAGTTGTAATATGAGGTGATGAGGTGGAAAGCCTCTGAAAAAGTATGATTAAGTTCTCTTAGGTTGGTTGGAAGCCCATCAAAGCAGAGTGAGGCAGTTTTACTGCAAGATGTTTAGTAAAAATGTATGTGTAGGTATATATATATATGCTGTGGTCAGGGAAGAGACACCGTCCTATCAGATGCAGTCGACAATGACTGGCGACTATGTGATTGTTCACAAAGCGCTGGTATCACCCTGATATGAGTCTCACCTAAAATACATCACTAGCTTGTCTCCTAATAAACTGTCAGAAAGACTGATACAAAATATCTGCAAGACATTGTTCCTGTCCAACCAAACCAAATGGAAAAAACATAACAATTACGATCCCACAGACTGATATAAACACCCTCCACACATCGGGCCGCCCGTCCTGTCGTCAGGAACACAAAAGTATAAAGTCGTGAAAATATTTTCAATAAAACCAGCTTTTATTGGATCTCTAAATTCCTGTCAAACCAACAAAAGAAACAGAAAAACTCTTTTATGAATTGTCATAATTTAATACAACTCTTCCACTTTCTGTCTGAAAGAAATAAAGTTATTCCCAGAGTTAACTGTCAAGTGTGTGTGAGAAACACACATGCAGACACACAGACACATATCATAATACTTATGTATTTTTCATTACATTATCTCCTTTCCTTTTTAATGACTGCATGGATACATTTATTATCAGCTTTATTAATGAGTGTGAGTATTGCTATTGTCACATATGTTGTTATTGCTTTCTATAATTGCCTCGTCTTACATTTGCAACCGCTTGATTTCATTCATAGCCTCACTGATTGTGTTTGCATGTCTGTGTGTGTCATAGAGACAGGTTTTATTAGGTACAATAGGCTTCCAGAAAAATTAACATGGAAATGATGTCAGTGGGCATATTCCTGTCTCCCTCCATCATGTCATTTCTCTTTTTTCCATTTTCCTTTTCATCCCCTTTTATCTTTCCTCCCTTTTATTCTTCATCTCTCCACCCCCTGTTCTGTTATGTGTAATACAGCTTAACAACATTACGCGTTTCAAGTCAGTCTCACTTTTTCCCCAATGAGACTGTGGATCAAACGCATTCTCACATGCAAACACACACAAACACACACAGACACGGAGACACACACACACCTGTATAATTGCATTCCATCTTTGTGACATTTCCGTAATCACCTTGCACAACATGTTTGTCTCACCGTTCCTCTATCGGCACATGATAAACACACGTGTGCCAGCTGACAGTGTGAAAAATGCGAGTGTGTGTGCGTTGCGAGTGTGATGTACTGTAATGACATTGACACAAGGACATTGCAAGTAGATGATTTATCACAGATGCCTTATCTGTCTGTTTAAATGTTCATTTCACAGTTAATTTTCCTTGTAAATCACAAAACCATGGAAGAAAATGGACTGGGATTTCCAGCGTCCCATTGATGCAAAAATAAATAAATAAATAAATAAATAAATAAATAAATAAACACATAAGCTCTAAAACATTGTTTTGCATGTTTTATGACGTACTGAAGAATGAGATATGATTGAGATGAATGAAAAAAATGTATGAATCTGGCCACAAAAGCTGACTGTAATATTAATCTTTCATACAACAAATTCTCTGATCACAAATGTCACATAAAATCGCTGTAATATAAACTTCATATTAGGATGCAGTGTTCATAGACCACTAAGCCCCCTACCACAGTAACACTGATCTTAAAGCGCTCTGTATTCGAGGTAGTTTGTACCTTCAGAGTTGCTGTAAGGCAGGAACTGTTGGAGTTGAAGATCTGTTTTTGGCATGTTGGAGAGAAAATCAAAAGATGTCATAATATGTCTCCATGTCCTGTTTGCAATTTTCTTTTCAAAGAAAAAAATTGGTGTTAGTGCATTTCTTTCAATTGTGTCATTCTTATTTGCACTATTTTGTTTCTAAGATTTGCATCCACAGTGCAGCTAGCAGCTGATTTTGTTTCAAGCTTCATAGGCTGAACACAACTAAGTTATGATAACAACAATATCACCGTCCATTGCTATGTTTCACTGTGGACAATGTCATATTTACCTTGTGAGGCAGCTGGATTCGTGAAATCACGTGAGAGTCCATTGTGCCAGTCTTCAATTTATCCAGCTCTGTCTGTACCAAAAGCAGTGCAGCCAATCAGTGTCTTAGAGGGGACCACTAGCAGCAATGGATGTCCATGGAAGTGACTCGCCTCAAACAAACAATGGCAGCTCCTGAAGAGGTTAGTGATAGCATTTCTTCATTGAAAGAGGAGCAAAAAATGGCACTGAAGGCTTTTCTTGATGGAAAAGATGTTTTTGCTCTTCTTCCAAGTGGCTTCAGCAAGAGTTTGATCCGATTGTTTCAGGTTAGCCTGCGTTAGACGTGATAGACAGATGGTTCATCCAATCACCAGCCAAGTGTTTTTTGAAAGTGCGTGCCCTTCTCCAAACAGATAGTTCTGTGTAACAAACCACTTGATATGTCAGGTTATTGTCATATCCTAATTTGCTAAAAATCGACCAACCCTACATCTTATATAATCTTAAAAAGTCTCTTTCACGAAAACTCATCATAACTTATAAGTGACGGTTTGCAAGTGCTTCTGATTAATGCCCATCAGTAGTTTTGTTATGTTAGTGGCTGCTGGGATGTCAAACTTTGTAAGCCAGCACAGTCCTACATTTTAATGCCTTAATCTTCCAGGATTCCTGAACTACCCAGTGTGGTATGTGCATACTGTTTCCACTCATAAAGTGAAGAGCAGTGCAGCATTTGAAATGCAAAAAAGGCTTCCGATTCTGAAAAATGTTGTACTGTACTGATACAAAGTTGGAATTTTATATGATAGACACTTATGCAACCTATGATGTACCTAACATTAGGCACATATCCTAATAGTTTTTTTGATGCAGGAAATGTCAGCTCAGTACCAGACTTGTCCGTATTTTTACAAACATCAAGCTCCTCAGTGTCTCCTCTCCGGTAGGCATGCTCACTCAAGACCTCGCTGCGACCTCAACTAGTGGAAAGGGGAAAGCAGCAGATTGCTGTGGTGGGGGTAAGAACCAGTTGCTGCCCATGTAATTGCACACAGATTTTGCTCTGCCGCTCAAAGTTCATCATGATGAACTTTTGGCTGTCGTCGTCTGGCTTTGGCTAATCAAATACAATAGAGTGAGCATCGTGGAAACAGCAGCCATCACAGGTGAGAAAGAAGCAAACATGGAGGGACCAAAAATGCTGGTGTGAGAACCCGGAGCTGTATAACACATGCAAGAAAAACCAATGCATTCTATTTGTGGAACCAATGATTAGATTAACGCCCACTTTCTTGAGGAATTATTTACACGATGGAGCCATGTATTTTCCACATTACTTTATTGTGTGCATGTTCATATACAGAGATTTGCGAGATGTAGACACTGCAGAGTATTTCATTTAATAAAGCTAAAAATTGGTATTACATGCAGGCCAGTTTCCTAGTTTACTGCCAGGATAGGAATACATTTAAGCTCACACTCTCACCAGTCCTGCAGTGGTGTCAGAGAGTTGTGTCTAGTTGAGGGTCTGTCCATATGAAGACATATGAGGTTTCTCTCCTGGGACTTTAAGTGGCTATTTCTGCATCAAGACATGGATGATAAATCATCTCTCTGTGACAAGGCCAGTCCAGAGTGCAGTGTGGTGAAGTATGTTGGCGTGATTACTGATGCTGCACTGCCTGCAACACTGTTGGGTTAGATAAAAAAGACATGTTAAGTCTGCCTAGAACACCATGAATAATGGCTTGTGCTTCAGAGCAGTGCATGGAAATCCAAAGTGACCTCATCTGCAAGGTACAACAGCCAACAGACTAAGTAAGTACTTTCTGTCTACCTGTCTAGGACATCAGATATGTGTGGTAAAATATTCTGTGTGGACATGCCTGGTTTCATATTAATAAAATTCAAGATAGCCAGGGCGATCTGTTGCATCTACTCCAAAATATTATCTGTCAGTAATTAAAGCTTCTACTTGTATCAGTTACAAACTATAAATCACTGTCAAAAGTAAACAAAGAAACCATGGTCAACATGATTTATGGCTTCTGTTTCATACCAATGCTGTATGGGGCTTTTTTCCTGTCTCAATCCAAGAGCACAGTCTTTCAATTTGAGAGCATGACTCATTGATTTAACATTCAGGTTTTGTAATAATTCCCTGAAAACCTTGCCGTTGCACTCAAAAAAACGTCAACCCGCGGTCTGTCGTTTTGGCCAAAATTTCAACTCACCCAAAACGCTGGCCGTCGGGGCCAGAACTCACCCCTGGGAGGAGACATCATCCTGCCGGCTGTCGTTTTGGCCAGAATTCGCCCTGGTCAAAAATGGCAGCCCTTGGAGCCAAAACTCAAAAACTCACCCAAAACGCCGGCCGTTTTTTTTCCAGGGATGAGTTTTGGCTCCGACGGCCGCCATTTTTGAACAATGTTGTTGTCTGGCTTAGTTGCTTCAGATGCAATGTTACCCAAAGCACCACAAAAAGGGAAACTCAGTAAAACCAAGGCGATCCTGAACGCGGCTTGTAAAATCTTCAAAAACTGAGGGGTGTGACTGGGTAAAGCCATAAACATTTCAGTCCTCTGAGTGACCATCTCACCTCCGTCCTTTCACTCATATCTTCGGTTTGGAGAGTTCAGAGGGCTGGTCCTCCTACACATCTATACACATTACTTTAAAGTACATACACTACACTATGATTGATGTTGTTATATCTAAATCCAAATAATGATAAAGACTGGGCATACTTTAATTTACATGCAGCCCTATGATTGATGTGATGGAGAATATGTGAGATACCATAATAAAGACATGACCTATCTTCACAAACCTGGAACTGGCTGTGATTAAGAAACTCGACTGTACGCAGCAGAAGGTGATTGATGTTTCAGATTGTATCTAGTTTGCAATGACTGATGGGAAAAACTTTAGTATATAATGAGGAAGACAATGAACACAGGAAATGTGCTCTGCTTGGGTTAGAGCGATGCTGCATAAAGACATGAGATAAATCTGTGTGAGTTACATAAATGTATCCTTGAGCTGGAGAGTTCATTAATCAGATGAAGCAGACTCTTGTAGGAGTGGAAGAGGAGAAGAGGTGGTGAGGTGGAGGAGAATGAGTAGGCAGCCACTATCTTTCTTTCTTCCTTTCTTTGCCAAACTGTAGGCAAGCCGTCTTTACTGTTTCAACCATTTTTTTTCAACAGTATTGTTTCATTTTGGAATCTCTTCAGAGAATTCTGCCATCTCAAATCAATCGTCAGTATCTCCAAACCAAACCTAATCAGTGTGTAGGAGAGTCTCCAAGAAGAAAACCTGCCTCAGCCCCAGAAGATCCACACAGTAGCCATTATAACTGGGATGGGGTTGACAACTGGAAAATCAGTTGGTGAGACCTGGGGGAAGATTCCACAGGCAATATTCAGCTTCCTCATTAGGTCAACCTATGACACGCTTTCCTGTCCTCTGTACCTCCACCAGTGGTTTGGGAAAGAGGAATGCTGCCTGCTCTGCAGCGCTCCCAATGCAGGCCTCCAGCACATCTTGTCAGGCCGTAAGACCGATCTTTCATAGGAGTGCTCCTGGTGGCACCGTGACCTGATCTAGAGAAAGCTGGCTGAGGTGCTGGAGGGGTAAAGAGAGGAAAGTAGTGGATGTTTGCCACCAGTAGAAAACTTTGAAAAGGAGATGGCTCCAGTGTTGTTTTTGGCAGCCATTTTTGATTTAGTTTTAGTCTTATTCTTTTGGACGAAATACTTATTAGTTTTAAGCACCTGCACTCGAAATACGTGTTTGGGGAGAGCTAAATAGAATAAAAAAGGCACAGACTTGAGGAGGGAGTGTGGCTGGAGCTGCAGCTCCACCTGAAACTAGGTAAAATAAAAAAAAGATTCACAGCAGAGACAGAGGGAGGGACAGAGCGTGTGAATATGGACAGATGTGCTGACTTGATATAAACACTTTTTATGATAATGAATCATAATATAACTGTACACTTCTGTGGTACATGTTTTTTTTTTTTACTCCAAGTCCAATTTGTGTACTTTTAAACACATAATTACTTCATGTTGATTAATTAATCCTCATCCTCATCTTCCTCTTCTTCATCCCCCTTCTCTGCCTCATCCTCAGCTTTATATTCATTCTACAGAAATAAATAGATGCATATAAATAGCAACCTCTTCCTAAAATACTGCTGGTTCCGTGGTGTTGGAATTTTAAGTCTAAAGCCTGCAGTGCACCATAGAAACTTTAATTGACATGCGTCAGTTGAAGCTTTTAGTGCGTCTTGGCCTTTATATTCATGAAGGTGTGTGTATGGGAGGCAGAAAAACGTTGCTTGTGTTGATAAACACATTCTTTGATTTTTGAAACAGTAGCCTTATATTATTGTTATTTAGACTCTATGACATGTTATTGACAGTATTAACTATCTGTAATAGTAAGAGTAACATCATGATTTTCATCCTAACTTGGCTGCGCTGACGTGCCAATGTATGATATGTTTTAGAAGCTGCGCACACGGGAAAATAGGGCTCCTCCGAAAGCCACTGTGTAATTCGAACCCTGGTAAAGTATATCCATAAATCTTCATGTCTTTTCCGCCCACCAAGCCCTTGTGCTGATGTTGCCACCATGGTCCATGAACTGTGTGTGTGACTGCCCCCGTGTGCACCGTGTATGCCTGTGCATGCCTGGTGGTGGGCGTGACCAAACAAGGACAGGATGCAGATGCATTGCTGATATTTTCAGCATTTGGCAAACTGATTGCACACACAGTTGGAGGAAATGCCATGCATTTTGATAGTCCTATAGCCAACCCACTAACATTTTCGTCTAGTCTCCTCTCGTCAACGAAAACAACAGATACGTCTTGTCATATTTTCGTCATCAAAGAGCTATGTTTAGCTTGTCACCGTCTCATTTTAGTCATGAAAAAAAGGTGCGTTAACAAAATCATTTCATCATCATTATCGTTAACGAAAACAACACTACTCTGTACACTCAAATGTAGTTTCAAAGTGTGTTGGGTGCTCCTGAAAAACAGGAAGGCAATCCAGGGACTCTGAAATTTCACATCCACTTTGTCAGAGAGGGCAGACCAGGTCAAGAAAAATACCGAGGCTCTTTTCCTCCGACCAGGAGCTGGATGTGAGTCGATCTCAACAGGTAGCTCCAGTTCCCTAATGATATGACCACTGCATCATTCTGCCCCGACACAGCATTGTGGTCCACCAAGGTGAAATCTGTACCAGACTCTATATTGAAATCACGGTACCATTGAGGCCATCCTCAAACTAAAGAAGACCAAGTACTAGAACTCTGCTGCAAAGTGCATGGGGGCTGGCTGGAGGACCACCATGTATCCAGTAGAGGTTGGGTACTGAGACTTCGTGGGGCAGTCCAGCTTCTCAAAAGCTGGAGAAGGCAAGAAAAGATCTGGTAGAGGAGGTGGACAAAGGCTGGAGGAAGGATAAATGTTGGGGAAAGAATACCTAACCCCAATGCTAGCTGCATGCAGTGGTGGGGAGATGTCCCTGTCACTGCTCTACCACCAGGATTTAAAGGGAGAAACATTGAGGAATTGTATTTCTTGGCTGATAACCCTGCAGGTGACCCACAGCTACCTGTAGATTTACCATGTTCTACATGATACATTTTCCAGCCAAAGATAGAAAATGGTGGAACAGATGGATAAATGTGTGCAAATTCGAACATGTCCTAGTTATATAGAAAATTTTAAGTTGTGATTCATGTATTACTGAAATCAAAGCAGTTGCACCACAGAGATAAGTTACAACATAACTCCATACTGTGTGCAGACTAGATATGTGTCTTTAAAATCAAGGAATAAATGTAGAGGCTAGCTGGCTGAATACTGCCAAGGCTGTGAGTCTGGAGTCTGATCAAACTGCTTCTCAGAGCCTGGTAAGGTCTTTGACACCAGCATATTGAACAGGAAAAGGTTGTAGGTCCTCTGGGAAACTCTCTAGAAGGTGCCGTCTTCCTGCTTATTTTCAATTAAAAGGATGGATGAGATTGAATCAATACATTCATATAACTTCTATATGTGAGGAAGGCGTGAAGGAGAATGACAGTGGAGGAGTGGATGAAATAATGAATGAATAACATGGGACCCATAACAAACTGTCTGAATACAGAGGGGAAGAAGGGAAGAAGACAGGATGAAAACAGGATAAAAAAGTAATAGAGGAAGAAGTACCAGAGGGAAATTAAACCTTGAAATGCTCAGAGAGAGACAGAAAAACAGCAAAGTGAAATATAAAGAGAATGGAAAGGTGAGCCAATACTAGCATGGAACATTTAATATATACAGATCCAGCCACTTGAAATTTCCCACGCCTTTCGAAAGCCTTCCGGAAGCCT
>JAJHUR010087046.1:21038-93281 GCA_027495735.1 Lutjanus campechanus | reverse complement strand
CGCCCCCCAAAACAAGTCACTAAGCACTGCATCAACTTTAATGCGGCGACTTAAATAGCTAAAGTGTTCTACAGGCGAACAGCATGATCGCTGCACGGCCCATACTGAGCTATTTTCTAATGGCTTGGAGCATGAGAGGGTCAAGCTGCTGAATCCAGTGACCGCTGGCGTGGCACTGATTAGTCATTAGGTGATTACTGATGTCTCAGTGAGACTGTAGAGAGCAGTAATTTCAGTTATTTTCCCATCAAAGGTCGACATGGTAATCAGCTAAGTGCAAAGAAATGCTCACTATGACTATATGCCTGTCTATACAGCCAGACACCTCAAGGTTTATTATATCCAAACCTGACGTTCTGTGCCCTTAATGTAGTGAGGTGAGGATACAGGGTGTGGAGGTTGGAATCGTGCAACTAGCTCAACCTTAGATTGGTGTTTCTGCCATTTTACACACTTACAATTAATGTTTGCCTCTTATTAACCCTAACCATGATTTTTCCTACCTTGACCAAGTGTTCCTGATGCCAACAATAACAACAGTTCATTTGCGACAATCTGTCCATAATGTTAACCATTCTAAAGTTGTCGTGCTCATATTGTAGAAAGTAAGAATTTTGTTTTTCCTCAATTTTTTCTCCTTTGCAGATATTCATATCCGATATGACACTGTTTGATTAATGGAGCAATATGTAGCCAATGTGCATGCAAAAATGAGTCCTGTAGTTGTTTTGTTCTTCATTTACATTAACAGCAATAACATGATTAGCTGAACCATGAGATAGTTTACGTGACTTTACTGTTCAAGCACAAGTTCAGTCACACAGGTATCAATCCACTGGCATATCACTGAACTTATTAAACAGGTATACTGACCACTATGTCAATTAAGAAAAAGTAGTGCCTTTTTAAATTATGTAAACAATTCCTCAAGTACATAACAGCAGTCCAAATGGCGAGTTGGAGCCCTAGACTGCATATTAAATAGGTTGGAATCCTGTTTAATATATGGATATAATATATTAAAGCAAGTTGTCTCCCCCCACCCCTTCCTCCCCAGTCACAGCAGAGACAGGCAGGCTGCAGGAACACTGCAAGAGCGCAGGATGCATGGAACATCGTATATTGACAATGAGTCCTCCACTACACGTTGATCAGTTTATAAATGTCAGTTGTCTGTCAATGTTAAGTTAAACCTGTTATCCTGAAAACAAAAGGCCACTGCTCTGAAATAATACACTCTAGTCCAGTCATTCCCAAAGACTGGGTCGGAACCCACAGGTGGGTCACAGGAGATTTTGTTTGGGTCCCCAAACAGATAACAGACATTGAAGAAACTCTGTATAAAGCATATAAAGCATATATTGTTTTCCTGATGAAAAAAAACACAAAAAAACAAGAGCCTGTTAATTCTGCCTAAAAGCACCTATTTAGTTTCGTTTAGGCTAAAATGTCCCGTGTTATTTTCCTGATAAGAAGAAATAAAAGAATGAGATGGACTGTTAACTCAACCTAAATGAATTTATTTCTCATTTATAAAGTTTAAACATGTAGTATATATTTTCAATAAAGTGTCAAGATAATGTAGAGTAATGTGGAAATGGCAGTAAAAATGGTCAGGAAAGTTAATTGATGCACTGAATATAAACAAACACTTCCCAGAATTGTGATGTGGATTGCAAGGTTTTTTTTTTAATTTTAAAAAGTGGATCCCCAGGAAAAACAACACTGCTCTAAAAGGTAAGTTAAGTGGCTGCCTGTTTCACTGCTTGCCAAACTCCATTAATACTTTGCTCAGTTTAACAGTTAAAAATCTACTCCTTCTACAAGATTATCAGTGATTTCCTCCGACTCATATCCAGACAATTACTCATTCTGCATATTCAGCATTAATTTGAACTAATTCTAATTCATGTGAAACGAACATACAAAACAGTTATTCCAGTCAAGAGGGAAAATTTCAAATGATGACATATCATGGCCATTTTGTGATTTATTCCAGTAAATATATTACATATTTCTCCTTTAAATATAAATCTGACAAACTAAAATAACAGTTCCAGCCTTCTAAGTGTGACGCACCTTGTATTTCAGTTAATTAATCCAAATACTACAAGGACCTAGTTTAAAAAAATGTAGGTTTATAAGCTTATAATACTGAAAAAATAAGAATGAAAGTTAAACTGATATAGTTTAGAATCCTGAACTTGACATGACATGACCTGCTAAAGAGAGGACTAGCTATTAGAATTGTTGAAACTACAGTACAGAAAAATTCCACCGTCAGTCCACTGAATTGGTATTACAGAGTGAGGCTCTTCTCTCACAAATGATCTTTGGCTGAGTACAAACAACAGATTGCAGAGAGCACTTTAACCAGAAAACAGACACATTTACTTTTGGCCTCTTACTCACTGAATTAACATTAATTAGTGATACGTGATATGATCTGGTATCAGAAACATTTGTCATTTTAACCAGTGAATATTTCGCACGCTGCTCTTTGTTTATGATAAATAACACTGGAACAGTAAGGAAAAGACCAGATCTTGATCAGCTTTATTCAATTAAAATATGCCCTAAAAAAAGCTGTCATTGAAGGCTAAATACATAAATACTCTAGCACAATTAATCATTTTCTGTAAATGTTAGATACATGTTTATGTACAAACAATTGTATATATATATATATATATATACAGTATATATATATACATATACACACACACACACACATATATATATATAATAGAGTGAAGCAGATGTGTCTGTGTAAGCTATGCTTTACACCTTTTCCCCTTTCTGGTAACCAGCAGGTGTTCCGGGTGAAGTGTTTACTCTGTTCTCTGCTGTAAACCAGTTGCCCTCTGGGACAGTAATAGAAAGTGAGCAGAGCCGATGCATTAGGGAGAAGGAGGCAAGGGGGAAAATGAGACCCACTAATAGGCACAAAGACATGCGCGGAAGCAATTTCCCTTGGTCCTTGTCTCCATGCTCCCCTTGTACAGTAAATGAGCTCATTCAAGTTTAATTACAAAGGAAATCCAAGGCAGAACCTTGGCAAATCAAATAATAAACCACTTGTAGAGACAAGGGCCACATTAACTCGTTTTACAGCATATGCTGGGGTGTGCAGATTATGTCTTAGGTCTAGCACTTAATTCCAGGTTTCACTGGAAGACAATTTTACATCTCTAGTAAAAGTACTAATACTTATCACTTTGGTACTTACCAATTTGATGAAGCCTGTTTTGTCAACTACTTACATTATTAACCACTTGTATTCCAGTCAAAGAGGGACACTTGCAGTAATACTAGTCTACAAGATGCATTCATGTGCTAAATCAAAATATAAATTTCCTCTCTGTGCAGTTTGTTTAAATAAACAACATGGTAGACACAAGTACAATACAACCTCCTCATCCAGAATACCAGAAACTGAACGGCTACAGAAAACACACACTGTGAAGCACAGCGATTGTGGTTGATTCGATGCACTGAAATGAAAAAGCAGACCAGAAAGAGCGATGATAGGCTCAGTTTTGTGAACAGCCAGTACAGCAGTGGCAAGACAATGTGTTCTGAAATCGACTTAGGTTTGAAACACCAAGAGATGAGAGCTGTCATGAAATGTTAATGCCTCATATTACACCGAGTCCTCCATATGGGCTGAACTTTGACTTTGAGAGAGAAGGGAGAAAAGAGTTTGTCAATTTGAGTTCAGCTCAGTTTGGAAGATGACTAAAGCGCTGTGGGGTGCTGGAATGTCAGTGTATGTGATTTTTGGGACTTGTGCGGGTGTGCATGTGTGTGTAAGTGAAAAATATATCTGCACATTGTCTCTTTTGGCAGAGGGAAGTCTCACGGCGGGCTTTTTCAGAAATAAAGCAGAACCTCAACATCTAATAGCAAGAAACCATAGATGCATTAGTCAGTGGTCGTGTCTATAATAAAATATTATACAGGAAGTCATAAAAACAATACTTCCCACTCATATCTCAAAATGTTTTTTTGAACGATAACTTATAATTAAGCAAACTGCATTAATTCAGAGTTAATTAGTCAGTATATTATACAGTTTATAGAAGGTGAAAGATATGAGCATGATGGACTGTTTTTTAAAATGGAGCATATGTATTAAAAGTTAACACAGAAATGTGTGTGTAACATAAATAGTAGGGTGTTTAACAATGATGTAGGTTAATGACAGATTAAAGACGTTTTATCTGTTTGTCTGTCTTCACCCTGTGCGTCATTAGGGACGGGTAGTTTCCATACCTTACTAAGTAGGTTCTGATTTAGCCAACTGGCAAACTGTCACGTCCTGTCAGCAGGGGTGCTCCTGGGCAGTGCTACATCACATAACAGTGTTGACAGATGCATCACTCTTGGGGTGGTGGGGAACATGCTGCTCGCAGGTTGGGGGGTGACAGTGGCTGGTGCACGTCTCTAAACTTAAACACGTTGGAACTGCTCAGTGAATGGATGCTGATTCAAAGTTTCAACGCGCTGCAGGAGAATTAGCGTGTTTTGATATGTACGGACAACAAAATAGCGGTAGCTTAAATAAATCGCCATGGGGAAGTGTGCACACACATTTTCTCCACCAAGGTGGTGTACATTCCTGGCAAACTTGACTTATGTAGGGCTTTTTCATTGTCACTTTGTTATAAGGCCCCAGGCTGTTATGAGTCTATCCAAAGTCTGCACAACCCACCTCCAAGAGGGTTCTGGACGACTGCGGCCACCCAATCATGACCCCCTTTCTCCGCCTCAAACAGCCATGAGACTGAAATAATTTCTCTGTAGGACCAGAGAGAAAGGCATTTTTAAATTTCTCGGTACTTTTGTGTCCTCTAACTGAATCTCTGTGGTTTGAAGTTTAGTTTCTCTCCTGCGTTTCTGTTTGTATTTTCAGGTATCTGCTTTATTCTACAGTTTCATGTTTGCTTTCAGCTATATAGTCATGTTAAGTTACTGCTCATGAAAACCTAACACTTCCTGGTTTTGCTACAAAATACTGGGTGATTTTTATTGTGAAGAATTTATAGGAAATTAAGTGTGTTTTTGTGGCTGCTCAACATAGGACAAAAGCGTCGTCAGTTAAAAGATACACCTTCAAGTGGGTAGTCTTGTTGTAATGGAGATGCAAATCCTTGCTGTGCTGGGCTAAAACACTGAGTCAGGCCCAGTCAAGCTAGGCCAGCACATGTATATGGAAAAGAAGCAATGGAGAACTGTTCCCTTTTCTACTCTGATCCATGCTGGACTGTAACAGTGGTTAACCATTGTCTCTGTTTCTCACAGCAGTAGGACGCATCCCCTCTTAGTGAACAACAGGTGTTGCTGTGTTTTTGTGCCACCTGTGTATACCGATGAATTTTTATGCACCAGTACACTGTGATGCATTGACAGAATATTGACTGGATATTGTTTCAACTGTTTGTGGTAACTGATGAATGCAGTGGGGCATTGACCACATCCTGCTTTGCCCTTATTCAAATAGCAATAGCCTTAGAGGTGAGGCATATATAAAATAGAACTTTAGTTATCCACTGTAACTTGTAATCTGTAACACATTCTATGAGCATAAGTGCAGCCCAAACTGTGGGAACAACTGATTCTTTAACTATCCGAGGAAAAAGCATGTTTGGAGCTGATTATCCTGTCGCAGCCTGATTTAAACACAAGGTGACATTAAAGTGGTGACCACCAAATACATGGAGGGGGATGTGTTTACTAGCAATTGCTTTACAGGGCTGGACCTACACATAGAATCTGGAGTTATAATATGTAACTAATGTTCGTGCCATTTCATTTTGAAAGACCAACAGCCAATAGAGAAACTCCAACACTTGACCCACCAATGGTTTAACTCACTCACTGAGTTTGCATTTATAAGACTGGTCACACTTGGTTGCAGCCAAAACTGTGAAAACATAATAACTGTAGATGAGACAAACTGATTCAGGGGTGGTAGCTGTTGCCACAGTGTGTTGATCATGCACACAGAAGACACAGAATTTCCTTTTACTAGTTTAATAGCAGGTTATATGGGGACTGTTTTGGTTTCATTCACACACACACAGGTGGTCCAAACACTCTGTAATCTGGAAACCCAATCTACTGCAACTAATTACAGAGCTCCTGTCTGTCTTGAGCATTACCTTGTTGCCTAATTAACTATAGTTGCACAACTTGCGCATGAAGTGGGCGAGATACACTAATGCATGTCACATGATTGAGTCCAAACTCATCATGGAGTGAGAACACACCAGGGAATTATTAGGCTAATTTAATGAGGAGGTTGTAGCTTAATCAGTACGTCAATAAGGCAGCTTTGACCAGTGCTGACCACATGGCAAAAAAAAGGAAAGAAAAGAAAAAATGACTGGGCTATTACTATCAACTTACACAAAATTAATACAAAAAAATATAAAGTAGAATATTTTGCAATACAGCAAAATGAAGCCTAAGCTGCAACAAAAGGCAGCAGTCTGAATTCTGTAAAACGTGAGGAACTTCATAGTTGACAAGTCTCCAGAATTGATCACAGTGTAACAAACATCTGGCCTGCCTCTTCCTGAATGGTGTTTCACACAGGGGTGTTGTTGCTTTGCATTATTTAAATGTCTAAATCAATCACACCCATAAAACATACAATGCAGACCCTGTGTGCTGTGGGATTAGATGGGAAATGTAAAATGGTCCAGGGCATGAAAACGATGCGTAACAATGACCCCATCACGTTTTCTTGACAGATCATCCCAAGTAGAACAGGTCCATCATCTATTATTAGGCAACAGAGACTTCATTTCATCATAAATCGGCATAGTCCGTTCATAGTTCGGCAAACACAACCAACACAGGTATCTGAGATGGTAATGATGGCTTCTGGACAAACTTTAGCATGACTCTTCATGGGTGCAAACAAAGTACTTTATTGACTGCTACCATTGTGCTTCCTGCTGTCACCACCACCTACTGTGCTGGGTGAATCTGCCTGGGAAATGAGCAAAAACAACTGCCACTTCAATAAAAAGTACACATTGACTGTGGTCTTTGGTTCTACTGAAATCCATTCAAGTTTGAACATAACAGAATACACGTAAAGCCCATTGCTTCATTGACAAACTATAATAAATGGTAAGTGGACTGCATTTACAGTGCCCATAAAAAGTATTCACTGCCTTGGATGTTTTCTATTCTTGTTGCTTTTTTAAATGGAATCATGGTCAATATACGCAAGTTGGCTTTTCTAACAAAAAATGTACAAAAAAACTCTTTAATGTCAATGTGACAACAGATTTCTACAGAGTGATGTCAATTACATAAAATATGTAATGTAAAATAAGTGATTGCAGAAATATTCACCCCCTTCAAGTCAGTATTTAGTAGATGCATCTTTGGCCATAATCACAGCACTGAGTCTGTTTGGACAGGTCTCAATCAGGCTTGCACATCTAGACACTAGAATTTTAACTCTGTTCTTCCTTGCAAAACTGCTAAAGCTCTGCCAGATTGTACACAGATCAGGCGTGAACAGCCACAAATTCTCAGTTGGATTGAGGTCTGGGCTCGGCCACTCCAGAACATTCACCTTGCTGTCTTTAAACCATTTCTGTGTAGTTTTCGCTGTGTGCTTTGGGTCATTGTCCTGCTGGAAAATAAATCTTCTCCCAGGTCGTAGTTCTCTTGCAGACTGAATCAGATTGTCCTCCAGGATTTCCCTACATTTTGCTCCATTCATTTTACTCTCTACCTTTACAAGCCTTCCAGGACCTGCTGCTGAGAAGCATCCCTGCAGCATGATGCTGCCACCACCATGCTTCACAGTTGGGATGGTGTGTTTGTGGTGATGTGCAGTGTTTGGTGTCTGCCAAAGATAGCATCTAGTCTGATGGCCAAAAAGGTCCATTTTGGTCTCATCAGACCAAAGAACCCTCTTCCGCTTGACCATGGAGTCTCCTACATGCCTCTGGGTGAACTCTAGTCCAGATTTAATGAGCTTTCTTCATTAGTGGCTTTCTCTTTGCCACTCTCTCATAAAGCTTGTGGGTGAAGAACCCGGGCAACAGTTGTTGTATGCAGAGTCTCTCCCATCTCAGCTGCTGAAGCCTTCAACTCCTTCAGAGTAGTCATAGGTGTTTTGGTTGCCTCCCTCACTAATCTCCTTCTTGCACAGTCACTCAGTTTGTGAGGACAGCCTGCTCGAGTCACATTTACACATGTGCCATATTCCATCTATTTCTTCATGATGGATTTAACTGAACTCCAGGGGACATTCAGGGACTTGGAATTTTTTTTGTATCCATCCCGACTTCTACTTTTCAATAACATTTTCTCTGAGTTGCTTGGAGTGTTCTTTTGTCTTCATTGTGTAATTGTAGCCAGGAATACTGATTAACCAGTGACTGGACCTTCCAGACACAGATGTCTTTATACTACAATCATTTGAGACACATTCACTGCACTCAGGTGATCTCCATTTCACTAATTGTGAGACAACTAGCACCAATTGGCTGGACCTGGATAAATATTTATGCAATCTCTTATTTCACATAATATATTTTCAATTAATTGTTTTCACATTAAAGAGTTTTTTTTGTCACTTTTTTGTTAAGAAAACCAAATTATATTCACCATGATTCAATTTATGAAAGCAATAAGAAGAAAAAGCATCCAAGACTTTATTCTTTTTATAGGCACTGTATGTAGCACCTTTGAGTCATACAATCACGTTGAGCACTTTACACTACATGTCAGCATTAACACATTCGCACACACATTCATATAATAATGGCATAGTGGCAACCTGCTTATCAGGAGCTCACCGATGTGAACCCATTCACTCAATCACTCACACAGCAATTTCTGCAATTTGGGCTTCAGTATCTTGCCCAAAGACACTTCAATATGAAGACTGGAGAAGCAAGGGACTGAGCCACCAACCATTCACTTACCCTGTAATAGTCTCATTTGGCTTATGGGGCAATTTTAGTAACACACACACACAAAAAGATTTATATGTGCTACAAGTGATTCCAGAGAAAGACAGTTGATTGCCGAGTCTCATTCCAAGGTAGTCAAAAAATGACCATATAGAACTCTCCTGTTTGTTCTAGGATTCTTATTGATTACCTTTAAGGATCTGCACAGTCTGGGTTCTGATTATATTTTAGACCTTTTAGCCCTGTATGAACCTCTGCATAGTTTGAAATCCTCAGGCAGTCGTCCCTACCAGAGTGCAGCCTCAAAACTAAAGGGGACAGAGCTTTTGTAATCAGGGCCCAGAGGCTCTGAAACGTCCTGCCCAAGGAAATAAGGCTGTCTGAGCCAGTGTTTATTTTAAAATCATACTTTTACAGAAAGCAAATCTTGATTTTTATCCAGGCTGCAGGTTTATTTTATTGATTTTTAATTACAAAAATGCCATCATGTATTTTTTTGGTATTTACTTTATTTTCTCTTTGTGAAGCAAAGGTCCATAAATACAATGTATTATTAGTGGTAGAAGTAGTACTTTTATTATTATAAATATCAAGAGTTTAGGTTGGTGGCAGTTTATCAAACCAAGCATCATTAGGGCACTATCTTCTCCAGCTTTGCTTATTGCAACTATGCAAGGATATTAGACATCTCTTGGAAAGAGCAGATGCCCAAACCTCAGTGGCACTTGTTTGAAATTGTTTATGCAACTGATTAGGAAACATGGGAAAAAAGTGCAGATGCCCTTTGCCCAAGTCTCTTTTTTAGGCTAATAAAATTATTGTGTTTTTGCATTTACAAATCTTGCATAGTGCAGCTTTTTATTTCCTGCATTAGGTCTAAAATGTGAGGAATCTAGCATGAAGAGTTCATGGTCACATTATTTACCTTGGCACATGTCCTTCAAAGACGTATGTCTTGTTGTCCCAGTCATCAGGGTCAGGAGAGTAGACTTTTCCAAGCACTGTAGTTGGCATACGGCCTGATGAGGGAAAACATCAGTATATCAGTCAATGATTAATATTGCTCTGCACTGGCATACCATGTATTCAAGAAAACTTTAAGGATAAGAATAGCTATAGAATAGCTGCCTCTCTGTATGTGTATCTCCATGTACATGTGTTTAAGTGTGTACTGTACAGTATGTCTTATGCCTATAACACAGTTACAATACATCAAGGGCACGGGCTTTGAAAATCATATCAATATATATCCCAAACAGGCAAACTACATCAACAGTGAATAAATAAAAAATGAAAGGTCTGAATGCACATGGCTCTGCCTTCATTCACCATTTCCTTCCAGCAGAACCAAGAAGTGACACTGCAGGTGGTTGTCAAAGAGAGAAGGATATGCATAATAGAAAAATGCAGTATGAATGCGCAATGATTATAATCATATAGGGAGAACAGTCGTTGCTTTCACTCTCTTCCCTTCAACTCCCCACTCTGTGAACCACGTGGGAATTATTGTGAAGGTACCCTTCAAAATTTAAAGGCAGACACTGATGTGCTGAATTTTAGCCAACTGTTTGTCTTTGCCACAAACTGGGGAAAAAGTTAGACAACAAATGAAAAAAATTCTTAGGATTCATGACACTTATTGGCAAACACTAAATATGCTATGCTATTTTTCTATTTAATTTAGGTGTAAAAAATATGAACAAAACATATGAACAACAGCTATGTATTGTGACAAAGAGAGAAGAAACATTGCCTTTTATTATTTGGTGAGAGGGGTGTGCATACTTTTTTTTATCCTGCAGAAATGGCAAAATATAATACCTCTAGTACCTGATCAACAAAACATGTTTTGAATCTAATACAGTCCTGACAAAATGATGTTCAGAGATCCACAGTCTGAGCCCAAATATTCTATGTGGTTTATTTGTTATAGAGGTCATTTAACTTCTCTCCTTTCACTGTGCACATGGGCTTTGCACAAAGCACGCCGTATAAAATATTGTTCTATTGATTATATTATAAATACACATTTAAAGAAAATATGCATTTTACTCACATGCATTACACAGGACAGTTATGGTCATGTGTAAATTCAGAAGTGGTAGTTGACCATGCATACAAATAATGAGGTTCATTGTGCAGTGCAAAAAAAGGTAGCTGTAAAGCTTTATTTACTTATTGCATGCTTGTGCTTCTCTGTAATGCAGAGTTGGTATTAATATTTGTGTGCATAATCGTTGCTGGCACAGGTAGTTAAATTAGTAAAAGATGAGTAGGAGGCAACACACAAACGACTTGCTTGGTCTCTTATGTGGTGCAGGGATGTCTTGAGAAAGGTTGTTGCGACCGAAACATTGGTACCTTTTTAATAAATAAATGCAGAGGTGATAGCTGTGTGCTGCAAGCAACTCTTTTTATTTGTTTATTTTCTTCAATAGATAGTTTAATTAACCTTGCAGTCACTTGTGTGTGTGCATGCATCAGAGGGAAGTTAAAGTGATATTGGTGTCTCAGGCCAGGGCAGGTAGAAACTTTGTCGGGTTCAGACTTGAACGCCACGGGCCAGGGCCAAGCTACAGCTGGAGTTTTTGGCCTGTGTTAGCCTCATACCAGAAACAACAGGATGAAAAATAGACATTAAAGTTGTGATTAATTGAATGTCAAATCAAGCAATGGTTTGCTTTTATGATCCTTAGAACAGCACCATGGGAGTCATTTTGATTATGTGGTGATGTTGAGTGGGTTGAGGCAGAGGTGAAAAATATAATAAAATCGGTGGGTGTCTGTATGTGTTAATTACCGCAAACTGTGTTTTAGTTTCACCTACAGAGATAGAAAAGTACCTTTGAAAGCAAAGTTCAACATGTGCTTGAAAATGTAGATGAGGACAGTGAATTAGTTATATACACGTAGCCAAATAGTACAGAGCTTTGTCACTGGATTGATCTTTTTTCTAAGTCTTTGTACACAACATACTAAAGACAGATGACCCCACTCACCTCTGTGACTATTGATGAAAATCTTCTTCTCCCCCGCCACGTGTGCGTGATCATTTTGGTCACCGATGGTCACTGTCAGCGTGCTGGTCACCGTTTTGGCTGGATGGCCACTGTCGCTCATGATAATCGGAATGAGAAACTCTTTCTGGCGCTCACGGTCAAACGTTCTCAGAGCTGTTAGTGTTGCCGTGCCATTCAGGTTGTCCTGGAGATAGAAGTCATTACTGTGGCGGTACTCGGCGGGGACGGTGAAGTGGAAGGGTGGGCCGTTCTCTGGAGAGTCCTGGTCCACAGCTCGGAGGAGGGTCGATGTTTGGTTCAGCCTTACTACCTAAACAAGGAGGGAGAGTATGAGGGGTTGTGGCTTGCTTTTCCTTCTTTTCACCAAATTATAGCATTCTATCAGTACGTACGTTACGTGTTTAATTTGGATCAAACCAGTCAAGCCTACCTGTGGTCCGGCCACGTTCTCAAAGACTATCGGAGAGTATGCTGCCTCGAACTCTGGTCCGTTGTCATTTACATCCAAAAGGGGCAGCTGGACTGTGGCACTGCCTGTTAGAGGTGGAACCCCATGATCAGTTGCTATGACAACCAAGTGATGCTGGGGTATCCTCTCCCGATCCAGAGGCCGAGCCACAGAGAGGACACCGGACTGGTCAATGGTGAACAGGCCCTCAGGATCTGAGTCCTCTGATAGGCTATAAGTAATCTCGCGGTTCTGGCCTGAATCAGAGTCACTGGCCACCAAACGTGCCACGCTGGTTCCCACGGCGATGTCCTCAGGTAGTGGGGCAAGAGACAGGAAGTGTGGGATGAAGACAGGAGCATGGTCATTATAGTCCTCCACCTCCACCACACAGTGCAGAAGGCTGGAGAAGTCCAGGTCTTCAACCTGACACAGAAACCACATACAGTCTCACATGTCATAAACCTGCTGTACAGGCAAGACTTAAATGTAAAGTAATCCATCTTTTTGGTTAAATATTATCAGCCAGGTGATTGCAATTAATTGTAATTTTATTCACACAGATTTCTGATGTTGAGATTTAGACAGGTCAGAGCTTAAATTAAAGAAATGGGAAATTATCGGTTATCTTATCTGTATCAGCCATGAGAGGGAGGTAACTATCAGCTATCTGTATCAGCTGAACAAAATGCATCAAATGCATCCCTGGGAGAAACAAAAACAGTCAAATTCCTTCTGTGTGTTCACATGTTCAGCCACCAAAGCTGACAATCACCACAGTTTTGAGGTGGGCAGAAGATTAGTGTCACCAATTACATATCCGACAAAATAAAAATATATGGTCAAAATCTTTTGTTTCTGAATGATGATGTTAAATAAGTGTTTTTGCAGAAGATTATGATGTCACAGTGAAGTTGATCTTTGAGATATAAAATGTGTGAAATTTTGTCATAACTAGCCAATGAATTCTCAAGTTATGGCCAAAAACCTGTTTTGAGGTTACAGTGAACTTGACCTTTGACCACCAAATTCTGATCAGTTCATTCTTGAGTCCAAGTGGACGTTTGTGCCATATAAGAAATCCCCTCAAGACATTCATATCAAATATTTTTGTTCTTTTATGCCCTTGTTTATAAAGCAATATCACACCATCCACATTTGTGTGCATGAGTGTGCTGCCGCTGTTTTTAAAAAAAAATCTTATAGCATTTCTGGTTATTTTCCAGCAGCTACCTCTCGCTGCCACCAATATGAAATATTCTTGTGCAACTTTAAAGTTCCTGTCTGTAAGTGACATATGACACCTTCAGTTTGACTGGCTTTATAGCATTCTCTTCATATTGAAATTCTTTTTTTAGGTTTTGATGGATGGGTTTGACTGGTCGGTTTGTGGGATTTGAGAGCACTAAAGAAAAACAAATAAGTTTGAGATCGGTGCTTATGGAATTTCCCAAAACCTTCCCCATTTCATCTATCACTTTCAGCAGTTCTCAAAACTCTTTAACTTCAGATGCCTATAAAATCCATTTCATATTTTCAACACTTCAGAATCAGGCACCACAGCGCTGTTCATCATCTGGCTTCTGTCAGTCCTGACTCAGACTCTATATCCCCTTCACACAATGCTGCATACCCTTCACTGAAGTTTCTTTCAACAAAAGTCACATTAAACGCCATGAATTAAAGAGAGAGACACGATGCAGAAGCTGATATCTTCAGCAGTGCAACAGTGTGTGGCTTGCGGAGGCTTTTGCAACAGCTTCCACGTACCTTCAGCGTGAGGTTGAACCTCTGCTCGCTGTGTCGTTCATAGTCCAGACGTTTCTTAAGCCTCAGGGTGCCGCGCTGCTCCTGCTTGTGGCTGACCATGTAGAACTTCTGCTCCTGGTCTCCAGCAACAACACTAAAGGTCAGCTGGGCATTTTCTCCAGTGTCTCGGTCCTCTGCAGCAAGCTCAAGCACCTTAAGACAAGCAATAACAGCATGGGAATTGAGTAGACTCTATATCTGTGTGAATATTGGCTTCTAACATTTAACTGAAATCTCACTAAGGCGGTTAAGTGAAAATAGCAGAGTTTGAAACAGTGTAGAAATGTGCCTTCCGGTACACCAGCTTGTATCATGACAATATTCTTCTACAGATTAAATTAAATTCTATAAATACTCTACAAGCTTTGAAAACAGGAAATCGTTTCCAAGAAGGTTCAGAGTAGAACTGTCTGTATACTGAAAAAGGCCCCTGGGTCTCAAGAATTTTTTCCTGTTCAGCTGGATGCTGTGATCTGGGAGTGGCTCATTAGGAGTGATAGCTGACACCTGGGTTGGTGTGATTGCTCAGGCACCCATATATATAGAAGAAGCAGTCACACCAACGCAGTCGTCAGCGATGAGAACGCATACACCTCCTGAGGCAGATCATTTTTAGATTATGTGGTCACATTTATCTCATTATCTTATGAAACAGCCTAACCAGAGTTGTGTGTTTTTCACCTTTTAATTACTGATTTCTGATCTGTAATGTGTCCTGTGCTGGGCAAGACAATACCATAACACTGTAGCACAGCACGTGCCAGTCTATGCTCTTGTATGGAGAAAGGGCCCAAACAATTTTCCCTTTTATTAAACTGCTGTATTGTTGTATAGTTAAACTTGTTTTTGGACGTTTGCCTTCAGTCCAGTATTGATTTCAGATGTCAGCAGATGCCATTGTTTTCATTCTTAATATTCTTTAAAATCTTGGAAAAAGGAAGCTTTCTTAGATTTAAGGCCAACTGCTGACTTTTATTTCCTTTGATGCTTTAGGTATTACTCTCTTGTGTGTTGTATTTTTGGGAGATATTGGCCGCTGAAGCAGGGTCCAATGATAAGGCCAGAAAAAAAGGATGCCTTGCCAGTAAATACAAACAGACAATTGCCTGATCGGGACAGTTCTTCAAAATAAAATAAAAAGAAAGAAAGAAAAAAAATCATTTAAATAGTTTTAAAGAAAAATGAAGAGAGCATGTGCACAAAGACGGACACAATCAGACCTCAGGTTACTTCATACATGAAATGGTAGTCAAAACACAAAAGAAAATAAATGACTGAGTTGAATAACAGATAATTATTGAATCAGTTGCTTGAAAGCGATGACAATAGCCAGGAACATTTGCTGTGTGTGGCAGGAAAGGTAGTCACTAAAGCTGTCAGACATGTAGTACAGTAGAAAATAAAATAATAAAATAATATGAGATGTACCGGAGTAGAAATATAAACTTGCATAGAATGGAAACACTCAAGTACCTCAAATTTGTACTTTAATCAGAGCCAGCAGATATTCTGGACAGGATAGTAGATTCTTGGGCCATTTGCTCAATTGGGCCAGTGGCAAAAAACATTATTGTTGAACCCAGCTGAAATATATAACCATCTTTCACTGAATATTATATTTCACTCACTCACTCACTCATTCAATTTGGACAAAACCGTATTTTCTGAGGTTTTGATATTTACGTCTTAATTATGCTGGGAAAATATATGTTGAGAGATCAAACTCTTTGCTATTAAACCTTGTAATGAGCCAACCTCCCAGTAATTAATTTTTTTAGTCAATTTTTATTAAATGCAGTGACAAAATGTTATATTTTTTCATTTAAGTATGTTAAAAAATAGGACACGCACATCCCCAAAGGCCCACTGGGTTGGGTGCTGGATCACAAAATATCACAATGAACAGAAAAAGAAGCGATCCGCACACCAAATGAGCTCCTGTATGTAATTTTATTAGCGTGACGTTTCGAGCACAATGCTCTTGCTCAGCAGTCTGAGGAAGAGCATTGTGCTCGAAACGTCATGCTAATAAAATTGCATACGGGAGCTTGTTTGGTGTGCGGATCGCATATTTTTTCATTTCACAGCATAATCGTTGTGAGCCATTTTATTTTTCGCAGTTGCTAAGAGTTCTCTTAATGCTAATCAAAATACACATTTTTAAATCACGATTAAAAATTAATTCTCATTCAGCTTTGATTTAGAAGGGCTACAGCACTGGCATGATATGGCTGAGACACATCTGAAAGCAATATTATTTTCTGAATTTGTTGAAAAATAGAAATCTTACCAGTGTTTGAGCAATATTCCTGTTTTTTGTTTTTTTTTAACCAGAAAGTGAGACAGAGGAGCTTAGGGTATAGCTAAATCTCTTTATGCCTGATTACATCTTGTTTTTAGAAAAATCTGACGAAGTTGATGGAAATCTGGGACATAACATTAAAGGGCAAATATTTTTTATAATAAATATATATATTTTTTTTTTAAAAGATGGTTATAATAGCACATTTTTACACATATGTTGCTGGTAGGTATTGTTAGTTTTAGATTTTGAAGGCTTTTAACACATTTTTATTATTATTATTCTGGCAAAGAGCAAGTTCAGAAGCCAAAGAAAATGAAAGTAAACCAAAACAATTCATACTTTACATACATATATAATATATATAAATCCTTTAAGAATATATTTTCACCCAAAATTGGAATGAAAGTATGGTTGAATTACATTTCTAGACATTATTTAAATTCAATTAGACAATATGGATTCTGTTAAAATGAAGTAATAAAAGATGGTGCCTCATCAACAGAAAGGCCCATTCTGACCCACCTCTGCATTGGGCTCTGCGTTCTCAGAGATCCTTGCCATGCAGGAGTGGTCAGTGAATCTTGGAGCGTGGTCGTTCACATCCTTGATCTGAATGGTGGCAGTTCCAGTTCCTATCATCCCTCCCCCATCTCTGGCCTCCACCACCAGGAGGTAGGACTCAACCTGTTCTCTGTCCAGACCCCCCATGGCTACACTGATGGTCCCAGTGGTGGGGTTGATTGTAAACATTTCTGAGAAGGTAGGCACTCCCCCCACCCCGATGTTGGTGGCGTCCAAACTACCCATGATCCTGTAGGAGAGCACAGCATTCTGCCCGACTGCCGAGTCGTCCAGGTCGGTGGCTGTCATCTCCATCACAGACGTCCCCACCACCGAGTTCTCTGCCACATCTCCGTGGCAGCTGGGGGCACAGGTGAAGACAGGCGCGTTGTCATTGATGTCCCAAACATTGATGATGACATCAGTGAAGCCCGTCAGACCTTCACCGCCCTCATCTGTGGCCAAGACGACGAAACGCCACACAGCACGTTCCTCGCGGTCCAGTGTCCGCTGGGCATAGATCTTGCCTGTGACCTCATCAATTATGAATTCACTCTCGGCACCCTGGCCATGGAGAGAGTAACGTAGGGCCTCCTGGTCAGCGTCCTTATCTGGGTCAGACGCCGTTACCTACAACATCAGAGGTACAGCGAGACAGAGAGGGCGATGAGGGTGTAATCACATTTTTACACTTTAATTATTGAAATGCTGCTGATGTGCAGTGGTATCTTGACTGAAGGCACTTCACAACTGCTCTGCTCACTTATGAACTTGCCGGTAGGTAAACTTGGCAATGATCCAACCTCCTCAACCCCCAACTCCCACCTCTCCTGCCTCTCGTTTCCTGTCTGCTCCTTCTCTCACTCATCCTCAACACATCAGCAGCAATTACACCCTGGGCAAGCCAAAGATGTTTCAATTTAGCATGTTAATTGCAGTGTGATGTAGAGCCAAATTAACTCTTGTTCTGTTAAAAGAGTAAAAACTGCCCTCTTACATATGTAGAAACGCGAGAGAGCACAAGGGTTACTATTAAAAAACAGAATATATAGTTAAAACTGAATATTCTGTCTCTTGTAATAGAAAACACGGCTAATAATGGTGAGAAAATATTCAAAGTGAGTTTTCAATTGTCAGTTGTACTTTTTGATGACAGTCAACACAACCTTCAAAGTAATACGGACTAACGTGGCATAAAGAGCAAGAATTTCTGCATAGAGGGAGGAGGTCAGGTGGATGGCTCGGTCAAACACAGGACTTTGACACAGCAGGTCTGAGTTTAGTTCCTGTGTGAGACCAAAAGACGCTTATTGTTTTAAAGCTACTACAAGAACCTTTCATATTGTGTTGATTTTGGCTGCCCCTGTGGACAAAAGCGCTAGTGTTTGCTCTGCCATAACTACAAAATATAATGGAAAAAATGTACATCTGTAAATAAAAATCTCCTCCTGTAACTTTGTTTGAGGCTGTTTCATAACTAGTTAAAAACTCTGTGCAGTAGCTTTTAGAAAGTAGTTTTTTTTTTTTTTAACCCTAAAGCTGACCAAGTATTTTTGGTGCGCAGACCAACCCAAGTCCTTTCTTTTCAAAGTGTAACGAGACTTTGCATATTTATTGACAGAACCAATGACCAGAATGAGAGCAACAGTGGATAATACTTCAGTTGGAGAGTTGTGCTAATTGTTTTTGAAAAGACTGAATTTTTTTTGTACATGTATCTAATAGGTTAATTTTGTGACTATTTCATGAAGCGCTATGAGACTGTCTTCAAACTAGATATATTAACGTGTGAAAATCTACAAAAGTTAAAATATGTGTTCTATTCATCAGAATGATTACATATGAAATACCTACTGTAGCCTGAATGGTCTCACAATGGGCCATATCAGACCACGGCAGCACAGTAATTACTTCATCAAAAATAAAACTCAAAAAATGAAATCTCCCATCCCCCAATAGTACACAACAAAATAATGGTGACCTCAAGCTGAGTTAGATTTCTACTGACTTCTAAAAAAAAGCACTGGAGAATAGATGTTGATAGCAAAATACTTTTGCTATGAGATATTTCAATGTAGTATAAAAGTTTATATTTTTTAGATTTTTAATTGGGTGTGCAATTGATTGTAAGGCCCCATTCTCCTTTGCTACCTGTTGCTTCACTGTCAAACTTAACATTTTCACAGTAGAAGGATTTGCCATTTGAAATTTTCAGTACTTTTTGAAAAAAACAGGTCCTTGATTACAGACAGAGGTAGACAAAAGCAGCTTCTTATTTTTATCTGGTGACTGTCGACTGGCTAACTGAAATGTCACTTAATGATTCAAAGGAGCTACAGCTATCTAATTAAGCTCAGATTGTTTGTTTGTCTGTCTGTTTTCAGTGTTTTAAGCTTAATGCATACATGCATGGTGGGCTCTCCACACCAAGAACTAGATCTATAATAATAATTTTAATGATAACGATGTGAGTATCCACACTAATGGACAATAATATGCTGTAAATACTGCCACCAAGCACGCGCTGCATGCTGCAGCTATATCTGCAGATTTGGGAAATGGATACTGATGACCTGTTACTGCTGCATGTTGTGCAGAGAAACACAAAAAATGAAAGATATGGTTTCACACAATTCTTCAAAGACCAGAGGAGTGAGAAGAATCCAACACAAGTTGTCATCTTTTGAGACTTTACTCATACTTTCCTATGAGTCAACATCAATTTGATGGTATCCTGTCAAAGAGGACATAGAGACCACACAAACTTCAGACACCCCACCAATGCCAAAGACCTTTGGGCTATGATGCTACCTTGTAACCCCAGGTGGGTTTTGATTAGTGGTCAGTGTGTATCAGATTGCCCTGAAAGGGGTTGTTGTCATTATAGTTATGGTGTGGACTCCACCACTAGAGTAACAATTTTTAAAACAATAAATTTTGTAATTATTGTTATAGTTATAGTTCTTGGTGTGGACAGCCCTTAAAGCTGCATGGCTCAGGGAATAACTCAGACATGGTCAAGAAACAGAACTGTTCTTGTGTTGCAATGTATACAAGTCTAAGGAAAAAGGGAGGTAAGGTAAGATGTATTCAGTTCATGTTTTAGTGAATGAAACTGATGATTACAAAAACTCTAACACACAATATCACACAGCTGAATAACGATTGAACTGTACCTGTAACACAAACACCGGTGAACCATCCAGCTCCTCCGTCACGCTGCCGTAGTATTCGTTAACAGTAAACACTGGAGCCTCATCATTCTTGTTGACCACGTTTACTGTCACTGTTGTGTAATCCTCCCACTTCCCATCTGAAGCCAGGACATGGAGCTTGTACCTGAGCGAAAGTTTTAGCTTTATCAGGGGCTTTCACAAAATAAGCAAGTTTAGATCCAAATGAGCTTTGTAAAAGAAAATTTAATTATTGTGGTATAGATGATTAAAGTATGACTTTAAAGCTATAGCATATATAGTGCAAGACAAAGATATAATCAAGTAATTCAACAGGGAAAATAATGGAGTATGGAGTATGTTCCTACCTTTTGTTCTGTTCATAGTCCAGAGGCTGGGCAATAAAGATAGTGCCCACCTCTGGTTCCACATCAAACACACCTCCTGTGTTCCCTGATGTGATCTGGTAGCGCAGCTTAGCGTTTCCACCTGGAGAACAGGAGAAGATGGAGGCTGAATGAAGTGTGACAGCTTGTACAAATGAACCTTAGTTACTGACAAAGCAGGGGTAAGTAAGTCTTGCTGGAGCCATGGCCATGTATTTGTAGCTGATCCCCCATGGACTGGAATTCCCTCTCCGGTCCACTGCTGTCTGTTTCTGCCAATCCACCAATCTGTCTCCGTTAACTGAGATAGATAACATCGGGCTGTTTTAGCTGCCAAACTGGACTCACATTTAGATGTTTTGGTGCAATCTGATTGTTGCGAGTCTTGAAACAACGGACAGCCTCTGCCTTTACAAGGGCGCTAACTATACCCGCTGCATTAGAATAGGTTCTTCATGACAAGAAATCTATGAAGATGTAAAAGTCAGATATTTCAAAGCTCATACTGAACTCACTGGCAGAGCAATGCAACAGAATTCAATTCAACTGAGTTTACGTTGACACAGAGAGAGAGAGAGAGAGAGAGAGAGAGAGAGTCAAATACCATCTAGACAGCGATCAACTTTGACAAGGCTGTTAATCACAGCACATTACTGTACATACAGTCTTACAATCCAATCAGATACTATGGCTCTTAGCACTTAAAACTGTAAAGTGTCTTTACACTGTGTCCAAAAAGTCGGTAAAATTACAATGATGCTTATACAAAACAGAAATGAAGTGAGGTTTCATTGAATAATTGATAATCCATTGTACAAAGCAATCTACAATCATATTGCTGTGATGTTCCCTCTCCTCTCATCTCCCTTCCTCACTTAATAATCTCTTTTCTTTTTAAGCTCTGCAAAGCATTTTTAATATAGTCTATTAGATGCTGATCAACAAAACGTTCCCTCTCAATGCAATTACTGGTAAAGCCAAGGTCTGCATCTCAATCACCGTTGCATCTACCACCCCTCATGTTAATATGAAAGGGAAAGGAGAAACCCTCTGAAGACGAGATGAGATTCACAGCTTATTAGCGAGATGAAAGCAAAGGAAGGAGAAAGGAGAATGCAGTAATCCAGATCGTTTTGTACCGTCTGTCTGTTGGCATTTTAAATGAGACATTAGGGGATATATGCAATTGCATCCCTTTTTCTCCCTCGCCCTCTTTTGAGTTGTCTCAATCTCTTAAGTATTTAGAAAACTGCTGAGACCCAAAGGACAAAAGAAACAGCGCAAAGAGTAGTACCACAGTTAAAATAAACAAACAAATTGCAAGAAAATTAATATTTTTTTCCCACTTGTACCAATTTCAAAACTCTTCATCTCCCTAGGTACTGTATATAACTGAAATTGGAGTATACAGTCAAGAGAGGAAGAGAGACACACACACACACACACACACACACACACACACACACACACACACACACACACACGGCTGACAGATGTCACTCATACCAAAGATGTGACACATATACAATTTATTAATGACATGTGGAGAGGGATCTTTTGTACTCTTTCAAATTTTGATCACCATTGCCGACACTAAATAACAGAAAAAATTCATTTCAATATGTCATGTCACTGACCTATGACTTTTAAGGATTAGGTGTCACAGTTGCCCTTATTCCAGGTTTAGGAGGGTTGCTTTAAAAATTGATTCTACTACTGTTACTAATTACCTGTTAAGAAATGTAGTAAGTAATGTAATCCAAGTATCACAACATTAAAGCAACATAAGTTGATTACTTCCTGTTACTTTTGGATTACTTCAATATAAAATATGGTGACATTTTTTAGCCTAATATATTGTTTTTAGGGCTGCAACAAATGATTATTTTCCCAATTAAGCCATTAACTGTTTGGTCCATAAAATGTCAGAAAATGGTGAAAAATGTTGATCAAAGTCTAAGATGACGTCCTCAAATGTTTTGTTTTGTCCACAACTCAAATATTATTCAGTTTACTGTCAGAGAGGAGTAAAGAAAACAGAAAATATTAACAGAGAATTTTTGACTTTTTTCCTAAAAAAACAAAAAAAAGACTCAAAATGATTAGTTGATTATCAAAATAAATGCAGACTAATTTAATAGTCAATTAAAAATGGATTAATCCAAGTACTTTATGTTCATTGTTAATTAGTTTGTCCATCTCTTCCTTCCTTTGTTATGTGCAATGGATTGAGTGATTGATTGATTTAAAGACAAAAAAAAGTTCCATGCTGCGAATTGCAATCTGTGCGTGCACTGTGCATGGTAATATATCATTCTTTATTTAGAAATTGTAATTCTACTAATTATCTCCATTTGTATTAAATGTATCTGTAATCTGATTACCTCTTGTTTTATCTGTCACTGTAATGGAATAATGTTACCTTTTCTTTGTGTCCAGATTACATCATCCCATTACATGTAATCCATTACTCCCCAAACCAGACTAATTCACATGCAGATAAGTATGCGAATAATCTGATGCCAATAGAGCACTGCCACAGCACTGTGCTGCTAATATGGAATAAATAATATGTAGTGTAATTACATTTGGAAAATAGGAGAGCACAAAGAATAGCCTTCCTAGAGCCAATGCAAACAATGTACTGCTTAATTTGACTGATTTATAATTTCATGCTCGACAGCTATGATAATACAAACATGAAAATCATTTCAAACTGGACTTAAGCGCAGTGGTTCCCAAAGGACGTGCCAAGGGAGCATATTTTGGACATTTCATCACATAAAAAATGAGGCACTGTTAATATAAACAACATTTTTACACTAAGTTTTCAAACTTATCAAAAAGTAGAAAATAAAAACCAAGGTTCACATCACCATGTTAAATATGAAAGGTTGACATTGCCAAAACTGGTGGTGCTGGTTGTTGTAGCACAGTTTTTGATGCAAGCATTTTCTAGGGGCACAGGGCATACAGAACGGTCACTATTTACACTGTAAATAGAGGATCAAAGAAATGCTGATAAATGCTCACTCTCAACACAGCCACACACGACTGAACCTGAGCTGGAACTCAAATCTGACCAAGTAAAAGCTACTGGGCCTCACAGCTTTTGTGGAGATGGAAAGACGGATGCCCTTCACTGGAATGTCTCATGAGCAGTGAAGGGCATCAACTACGCTCAAAAGACACCTCAAGACAAGACATGAATGGGTGTCTTAAAAATATGAATCCCTCAAAGCCTGAAAATGTAGCAAACACTACCTCCACAGTACAATTATACCTCCTCATAACAGCTCAGAACATATAGCGGATTGTTGTCTAAGTGACGTCTGATTGGAACATACTGTACTGAGCTGTTAAGTGGAAAATTCTGTTTTGTGGCAGGAGCCTTCCTGATGGATTTTTGGACACAACTCTTGTCCATCTGAACTTATGTGCCTAAGTTGACGTCAGCTGTCCTCTGTGATGTGAGTTTGATGGGGTTAAACCTCACTACTGTAATTGTACATAATAAATAAAGTTGATTTACCTTTACAAATATGTTGTGTCAATTACCTCAATTACCTACAACTTTTGAGTATAAGTTGATGTGGTTTGGTAGGGTCAAAATTCACTATGATGTGAGCCTTTAAGAGCTTATGATATGCAACATGATATCACATCCCTAAAGAGCTCTGATGGGGTCGTAGATATAGACAGAGGAGGCAGAAAGGCTGCACTGGGGCCTGTGGGATTGGCGGGGCAAAGAGAGAGCAGGCCCCCCAACAATGTGTTGGATGATGAATGTGCCTGTGCAGATATTTTGGTAAAATAGTCAGTGGAAATCAATAACAAATTGATATGCTTACTCTCTATAAACAATGAAACTATACATAAACTATAAAAACTATTCAATTAAATGAATAATTGCTTATTTTCTTTGCTATTTTTGTCATAAACAGATAAGCAGTGATGATTGCTGGGTAATACGTATGTTGATGTTGTCCAATGTCAAGTCACTATTTGATCACATGACCGCTCTGAACATCAGAGTAATATCCATGGATCTGAGAGCTTTCTCTTCAACTTCTCTACTTTCCCAGTGTAATATCCTAAGTAACTTATTAAACTGTAAAGTCCTACATATTGTGTGTGTGTCTGCTTTATCTACTTCATAATTCGTAACAAGCGTGTACTGGGGCCCCTCATAACTACCTTACACTACTGAGCTCTGATAAACTATGGATACAACTTACTGAAATTATTACACCTTTTAATTCCAAAGCAGGTCTTGCTGTTTTTGGTTTTCAGTAGAATCAATAAAAAGGCTAGAGGCTGGGGATTCAGGTCTGGCATTTGAAAACATCCAAACCTTGTCTTACAGATTTAAATTCTGCTTCTATCGTGTAATATAATCAGAATCTTGTTTATTGCCAAGTAGGCTTTCATACACAAGGAATCTGCTTTGGTATACTGCTGCATTACAATTAACCTAGTAGAAGAAAAAAATAAATAAAGGCAATTACTGAAAGTCATGTAATGATATTACAATGACTGGTGATGGGCCGTTAATTTGTCGACCACTTTTTGAGAACTGGGACAAATCATGTCCTACCAACACAATTTTTGGTGAAAATGTATTCTTTAAGGATTTATATATAAATACATGAAATATATGTAATTTATGGAATGCTTTGGTTTGCTTTAATTTGTTTCCTTTCTTAACTTGCTCTGTGCCAGTAAAACCCTCATCCCTGACAAAAATACATGACTTCAAACAATCTAAAAATGTGTTCAAAGCTTTCAAAATCTAAAACTAACAATACCCTCTGATAACATAGGTGTAAAAATGTGCTATTATAAATCATCTTTGTTTTAAATATATTTTTTAGAAAAATGTTGGCCCTTAAAATTGTGTCTCAGATTTAGCTATACCCTAAGCCTATACTTTCTATTTTGTGACAAATTAATTACATAATATTGTTATCAAATGTGTCTCAGCCGAAGTTAAATAAGAATTACAGTTTAAAAGTTTGTATTTTGATTAGCATTAAGAGAACTCTTAGCAACTTTTTTAAAAATGGCCACTCACAATGACTATGCTGTGAAATTAAAAAATAGAATATTTTGTCAACTTGTCTACATTTAACACTGTCTACATTTAATTTTAAAAAATGAATCACTAGGAAGCTGGCTCATTACAAGTTTTAATAACCAAGAGTTTGACCATTTAAAATATATTTTTAATATTTTTATATTGGTCTGTGCACCATTTAATACATCACATTTGGACAAAAAAAAAATTCCAATGCCTTATTTGCAATACTATTGTGCGTTTAAAACTTCTTCATCGGGTCGCTTGAACTACCGGTTACACTGCTACACTGCTACACTGCCCCCATGACTACTGAAGGTCAGTCAGTATCTGTAAGCTTTCAGAAAACGTGAAGAAGTGTGGACGAGATGAATGTGTACAACGGACAGAGCGCTCCATCCATGTCCATAAATGAGACTTTACTGGCAGCAGCATAAAATCACTACTCCGATCTATCACTCCTCCATTAACTTAATCATCTATACACCCCACAACAAAAGAAAAATCAAACACACACACACACATATCGCTGCTTCCTCCATCTCTCTCAGCTGGTGGTAATAACCGTGTCCTAGACTCCAGCAGGTTTCTTGCACTCACAACAACTAAGTAAGTAAATAAGCGATCCTATGTGCATGTGTGTAGCTGCTGAGCCATTATTTATCACCCCGGTTCACAGCAGGCTTCTGTACTCTGCTATAATAAATGCTGGATGATATGAGTTATACATCTTTACCTTCTCCGTCCTTCTCTTTACCTTCACGTACACAGTCCCCCTCTCTCTCTCTCTTTACTAAGAGCATTTTTCTACTTCTTTATTTCCAAGACAAATGGATCCACTTCACTTAAATGGACGTCTCACTAGTGGCTCTGTGTGTGTATAGTAGAGTCACCAAGGCCAGAATCACACTGTGTTTAAAGAAGCATTTGTAAAAACTTTCATGAACCGATATCTCTGAGTATCACTGCTCAGTTATGTCAATCATAGATAGAGTGTGGTGAGCTGAGATTTAAACATTATTTCTCTGACGGTCATTTTACCAAATTCTAGACAGAAAATGAGAGATAATGAGACCTTTCTCAGTGTGAATACTGATTGGCTTTGGCCTTCGCACAGGATTCTCGACAACTTGCTCACAGGCAGAATTCATTTGGACTTTTTGCTTAGCATAAACACTAGCAGCAGTAAATACATGAACACTGTTCTCTGACATTCCCTGAGTGAACTTCAATTGTGTGGGTACACTTTCCAATCAAACACTGACTTTCAATTTATCTCTCTTGTTTCACACAGAGGGACAATCAGAAAGAAGCACAATTTTCACAGGTAAACCATAACAGGCAGATAATGGGCCCCAGATGTGTACCACTGATCCAACTTAAAGGTACAAGGTAACATCTAACAGTGGAAATTCATACCAATTCAGCCTGAACTAAATGTGAAGTTATCAAAGTCAATTAAGGCAGCGCACTGACTAATAAGTAGCAGATTGACAGTAGAAAAAGCACTCGTCCAACACCACAGAGGCACAAATTCAATCCCAGCTTGACGCTTACAATATTTAACATGAGCAATAATTGTTCCAGGTAGTTCATAATTTAAACTAGGGCTGAGCAATATGACACCTTCTGGTCGGTTGATAGATATGCTTCTGTCCAACCAGTTCTCACGGGTTGACAACTGCTGGTGTTACTTTCATGAGGAGAGAAGCATCTTAAATCCGTTATCGTTGGGGCAGGACATATGCAGACCTGAGGTATTTTGTTTTTAGGGCTATTTATTTACTGCACATTTATTCAACTCCAAAGTGACACCATGACAACATGTCAAAGTACCAGCTCAAATCACTACATCAAACAAAAGAGCTGAATGGATAAAAAGATCATTTTTGATGACGTGTTTTACTCCATGGGATTGCTTTCTCAACAAGGGCTGGTAACAGGTCAAGCTCAATGATAGATTGATGGAACAGCTGTCAGAAGTTCAGAAAATTACATAATTTTACTGTAATGCAAAGCATACTGTATAATGATATCCAAAATCTAAGATGATATCTAGTCGTATTTCATAATATCAATATAATCAAAATATTGCCCATTCCTAATTGCAACTTTTTGTTCCATTCTTCACACAAGTACACACACACACCCACACATCCACACCCAAACAAACATATTACACCTTTGCTGAAATGCCAGATGCAAATGTAATATCTTTGGCTTTTGTCACAGAATTATCTGATGCTGAATCATCAGTTGAACAGCACTTCTTTTCACAAGTTTTTGGCTCTGCTTTGGTATTCAATAGTCTTGTTTTTTAATGAAAAAAATGTAAGAAGGCAAGAGATTGTCTGACTGAAACAATGACTAACAAAACCAGTTATCACAGGATACAAGTAGAGACCCTCTAAATGCTGTAAGCTACTGAGAGCTTCTCTGATGTTAATCTCTCTCTTCTTCATACACACAAACAGAAGCTGGCTATTCCTCTCTCTCTCTCTCTCTCTCTCTCACAAGAAATTAAAGCCATATTTTAAACAGGGACATATTTGCAAGTCCAATTTTAGTCGCATCATCTCTAAAAATAGTCAAAATGTACCTAGTCACATTCTGGAGCAGTGGCTGTTGCTTGTGATCAGCATCACTGTGCTCTAAAGGCATTCTGTTTATAAACATCAGCAAAGCCATACATGTAACAATGATGTCCTCACTTGTTGTCACTAGCAAGAAATTTGCAAACAATTGATGTTATTAATTCTCAAAAATTAATATCTGCTATAATTTATTTTCTATTGTTACAGTATCCTCTTAAATCTCATTTGTGTTGGGACTTTGGTTCCTTTTTTTTTTTTAAATCCCTGCCTTGACGCTTCAGACTGTGTTCACTCCCGATCCGTGCCTGCAGCAGGCCTATGGCGGCCTCGGTATGAATGAGGAGGAAGCCCCACTCTCACAATGCAGTGTGTATTCTAAGTGGGAAAACATAAATATATGGGGCGCCATGCAGTCCTGTCAATAAAGGCTAAAAAGCCAAAAACAGAAAGAAAAAAATATATATATGTATGCTCAAAGTGTTAGTACATTCAGTGAAGATCACGCAAATTTGTTGACGAGTGGGGCAGACGGCCCAAAGCTCCTCTACAGCGTATACATACATATTTCACAGTTGCTTAGATATCTGTCTGTCACTGACATCTGGGACCACTAACACATCAGTCAGCAAGAAGAGGGGAGACTTTCTGAGCTAACACCAGATAACTTAAGATGAACAAAGTGATGTCGTACTTGAGCACGTTTGCAGCACTTAATTGGAGGAGAAGTTGGAATGAATGTATGTCGGTGTCCACCAGCCCCAGGATATTGTTGTCACTCAAACTGCTGCTAAAATTAAACGTGGACTTAAGGTGCAGTCCTTTTCAAAGACGACAGTGGCTACTGGTTAGCATACAGCAGGAAAACATAGACGCTCAGTGGGCCATATTGTATTGCTGGATCGATTGGTATAGATGAGGACAAGTGTTGGTGTGTCCATTCTTTGTTGGTGTCAAGGCTGTTGTCATAGAGTGGATCTGTAGCCCTAAAAAGTTGTCAGTGCGTTTCATTGTGGCCTTCAGTGGTGTTGAACTCTGCTGTTTACTAATGGCCCTGCAGGCTCATTTGTTCTGAGCTTGGTTTCGTCAGCTTATGACTTGCTGGTCAAGGTATATCACCACCTTTAATGGGTCAGAGTGACACACCTTAAGAAGTTACACATATTTGCCAATACCCACACCAAACAAGTGTAAAGGGTTGCTCATAGTGCCGAATCCACAGAGAAGCCTCTAAAACAGGCTAAAAAGATGGACCACTGAAAGCAGCCACATCCAGCAAAGACCCAATCTACACTACCTGTCCAGCACCACATGGCAGCCCAAGGAATAAGGGTTGGGGTCCTATGCAAAAACCAGCCTCCTCTACTGAGTGTTCATCTAGCAAATGTCCAGTTGCTGGATAAATAGCTAGAGGAGTTTTCAACAGGACATTAAGAAGTGTACTAATGCTGTTTTGACAACTTAGTATAGAGCCATCAGACCTACTTCCAAGTTTTCTGTGCTCTGTTGAAGTGGAAACATTCTTTGTTGACTCTCGTTCAGCTGTGTCTTGATGTCTGTTGCAATCACTCCTCTGTTATGCAAGCCCTAGTCACTTACAATGAACAATTCGCATTTGATTTTGCTGTTGATCTGTAACTACCATCACTTTTCCAGCCTGAGACCTACCTAGTTCCTAGATGCCTTTTGATAGTGTAAGGCACAGTGCTTTAGGATACTCTGTGAGGAACTCTTTTCATTCCTCAGTGTAATAATGGCCTTTCTGTCATTAGCTGACATTTGCCTCTGGCCACAGCAGCTGAGTGTCTCGGCACATTTCACCACAGACCTAAATCTTTGTATTTCATGATCCTGGCAAGCTGTCAGATCCTAATGAGGCCTCTTAATTACTATGTTCTTGAAGGTAAGTGCACTGGAAAGGTCAACATGTTAGACCTATGAAACTAATATGGGGTGTTTAACAATTCTAAATGGAAAAAAATACTGTACTTATACAGAATTACATGTCAGAATTTTTAATTTTTGCTGTGTTGATCCTAGTTTTAAACCAAGTCTTAAACCATAGGAATATCATAAATACCCTTTATAGTTCATGACACTGTAGTTCTCTAAGGACTTGTTCAGACTGCCAGCCCAACTTTGGCATACCCATATTATATTAAGATTGATTTTAGAAAGTGTGGACAGCAAAAATCACATAAGATACAAGTTCTGAAATCAAATCCAAGCCACACTTATGGTTTGAAATGTGATTCCAATTGCATTTCTACAAAGGCGTCTCAGTGCAGGTACTTTAATTGCTCAGATCAGTGTGTTTTGTGTTACATGCAACCACAGGCACCATCTGACTCAGTAACTATAAATACCACCAGAGTCAGGTTTGGAACTCACATACATCAGGATATTGTGCTTCTGTTCCCAGGATAGAAAATGTCTAATTCTTGGGAAGAATATTAATCCCTGCTCCTCACCACATCACAATCTAACATAACATGGGCTGACATGTTCAACCCAAATTGGCACCCATGCTCACAACTCAACACACAACAACAACGTGAAATGCAGAGTGACTGAAGCACATGAGAGCATCTGAGCAGATTCCATGCTGCTACTAGCAGAGCTGGAGAGAACAACACTGTCTGCCTGTGGACAGTGGAGTTTGGCTGCTGCGACGGAGGAGTTCTGCACACCATCTTGACAGCGTGATTGTTTGTAGGGCGAGATGATTGATACCAAATCTCACGCCTCTGCAATGGGAAAGCCGTGTCACCGGCGAACATATTTACTGCCTACATCTCAACCACAACAAACCATGCAGATAGGTTGGTGATGTCTCGATACACACATACTATCTGATCACTTGCAAATGACAGTGCCAGCGGTCTGTCTAAAATATTTAATGTGAGAAGCCAGTTTGATTTACCTGCAGTCTGAGCAAAGCTTAAGAAGCACAGCCATATGCTTCAACTGAGTTTTCGTGTGCATGTTGATAGTAGTTGAACAACTGTTCTCCATCAACTTGACTAAATTGAGCGCCACTGTCTCAAACTTGGGATAAAAACAGTTGGATCATTTTAAAATATTGCCACTTCCCATGAAAACAGTTGGAAAAATAATGAAAAACAGCAGCCACGTCAGAGCTGCTGTCAGCTTCCCTTCAGCAGGTACAGTGGTGCAACATTTTAACAGTAAGACATGTTTGACCAAAGTGAAAGAAAATGTTTTGAAGCCCAAAATGGTGAAAGTACGCATTTAAACGCTTGAGAGCTTTTTTTTTTCTTTTCCTTGCATCGAAAGGTTATATTAAATGGGTTCCTCTAAAGTAGCTGATGCAAATTCACTGCTGTGCTTTTTTTCAAGACTTCAACACATGTCTTGATAGTGCAAACCTGTTTTTTTTCCTCAAAGTAAAAGGGGGTCAGACAAAAGCAGCAAAGTGAAAAGCGAACATTTTTGTCGAGTGACAGAAAAGAGACACTTCAGCAGTGTGCTTGAGTAAATGTGCTCAATTATGGATTTACAGTACCAACCTCACCATCACGCCTACACTTTTCATTTTATATCTACATCAGCCCATCCAAGAAATGCACGCACACATTCACTTACACGCATTCCTTTACCCTTGCCACCCACCTTCATCCCCATCGTTGGCACTGACGGTGAGTATGGCGAAGCCTACATCAGCATCCTCATCCACGTCAACTTCATAGGATGCCTGTGCAAACGCTGGCTTGTTATCGTTCACGTCACTGATAAAAACGCGAACATATGCCGTGTCTGAAAATAAAAAAAGAGATACAGAGAGGGAGAGGCAGAGAGAGAAGAGAAAGGTAATTACAAACATGAGGTTGTTCTTATTCTGTCAACGTGAACACGAACATCTGTCGATCTCTCTTTGGATAGCAACAATTTAGTCACTTTTCACCAACATGCACACAAACTCACTCATATACAGCTAGAAAAGTAGACATTTCTTCATGCAAAAAGACAAACAAAAATAACATCCATTTTTTCTCTTCCATCCGCCATTGTCTACCACTTTTCTATTACATCTGTCATCTGTCTCCCCAAATTTCTGTCTATTTTACCATTAAATCCAGCTGTTTTTTCTTTCCTTCAGCATCCAACCGCAGGCTGAATCTGAGTACAAAGCACCCTGGGGGCATCAGTGTTAGGCTCGGTAGTTGAGCAACCCAACATACTACGCTGCCTTTGATATCAGTACGTTCTGAGCATAATTTGCAATACACGATTCAAGATGAGATAAATTATTTAAGCCAGGGTGGAAGAGATGGTATACAGTTCATGGCACAGATAGCAAACTAATGCAGCCCTTGGAGCTATAACAAAACAAGTCACAGATGACAGGGTTGTGCACGTGTTCAGAATCTGTCAAAGGGAGGTAGACGGAAAGGTACGGAGAGATGGAGGGAGAAAAAGTGGATAAGCAGATGTAGCAGCCATACCCTCATCCTCTTCCTCGTCTCTTAAGGCTGCCCGCTCATCCATGTTTTCACACTTCTAGAGGCATGTATGTGTAAAAATCACACACCCAACCCCATCCCGCACACTAGCTTGTAAGTAGTAGGAAAGCTTGTTTACAGCTTGTGAAAACAGTGTTTATCAAGGTTATTATTGTGACCACTTGACAGCGTACTGCTTCCTGCAGTCTGTAACATCCCTCCGTGCTTGGCATGTGTATATGTCTATGTGTAGATGTGCAGAGTTAAATACAGTTTGTACTCCCTTCGAGTCTTCTTTTCCTTTTAATTATTTTTTCTGAAAATCAAATCAAACTAAAACAGGTGACACAAGTTGTATAATTTAAGCACTAATACTGTCAAACACGATTCCACTGTAATTAGAGGGCTGTGAGAAGAAACGTACAGGAAGACTCTTTTAGCTCCTAAACAGAACATGTGATGAAGAAGAGAAGCATATGGGGAAGATGAAATGTGACAGAGGAAATAAATGCCTTAAATAAGCTAATTCTTAAATAACAGAGATAGATCTGGGCTGATGAACTGTATCAAAAGGGGGTCACAATATATGTTGTAGAGGGTATTGATTTTTGATCTCGAGGGAAACCTTCAATTACCGCCTCCGCCAATCAGTCAAGTTGCATTTTACATCCACGTCTGTGCAGACTCACAATATACTGCATATAGTGAAGACTTTCAAGGATAATTCTTGAGTTATGACCAAATAAATGTTTTGTGACCATCAAATTCTAATCAGTTCATCCTTGAGTCCTTGATTTGTGCCAAGTTTGAAGAGATTCCCTCAAAGCATTCCTGAGATTCACGAGAATGGAGGGACAGACAGAGAGAGAGACAACCCAAAAACAAAATGCCTCTGGCCACAGCTATCTCCAGTGCAAAGGCATGAAAAAGTTTGGTTACACTAGGGGCACCCGTGTAGCTCGGGTGGAAGAGCGTGCACCCCATGTACAGAAACTGTCAGTCCTCTGTAGCAGCGGCCAGTTCAACTCCTTTGCTGCGTCTCATCCCTCTCCCCTTTCCTGTTTGCTCTTCAGCTGTTCTGCCCAATAAAGCCAAAAAGTCGAAAAAATATGCTTTAAAAAAAAAAAATTGGGTGGTTGGTTGAAAGCGTGTGCATAAAACTTATATTACACTGTCATAACATCTCATAACACCTGTCAGAATGTTATTAAAAACAAGTTTTAAAGTGATATTCCACTTTACGAGGATAAGACACTCAGTATGTACTCACCACTATGCTGATGTGCAAACAATCCTGGAGTTTTAGGAGAAACAGGGTAGCAGCCTCATCCAGTACAATGGCAGTGAACGGTGACCACGGATTAGACGTTAAAAACAAACACAAAACGTCTCTATCCTGCTTGTGTGGTGTAATCCAAGAGTCCGCGAGCCGCGACACTTGGATTACACCACACAAGCAGGGTAGAGACGATTTGTCTTTGTTTGCGAGACTTCCGCACGTGCATCCATTAAGATATATATGAAGTCTCGCGAGATCGATGCCATGTTTACATCCTACCGGCTACATGCTACAGTTGACACTTCTGCTTAAAAAAATGGTGTAAATGGCTTATTTTGCGGGTTAATTTTTAATGTCGCAGCTTGCAGACACTTGGATTACACCACACAAGCAGGATGGATGGTTTTGTGTTTGTTTTGTGTGCTTTTTTTTAACATTTTATCCATGGTCACCATTCACTGCCATTGTACTGGATGAGGCTGCTACCCTGTTTCTCCTAAAACTCCAGGATTGTTTTGTGAACTGAAGACCTTCACCCATCATCACATCGGCATAGTGGTGAGTACATACAAAATGGCTTATTCTCACAAAGTGGAATATCGCTTGAACATCTTCTGGATGCAGTCTGTTCTAAAAAAAAAAAAAAATCTCAATAGTATAATCAGTGGTTTTTCTGCAAGCATCATCAGTGTGTGGCTGAGTCAGGTCGAACTGGAGATCCTGGCTGGATGTGGTTTTCTGACAGGGTTTGGCTGCTGGCACCCCGTGACTGAAACGGTTTATTGGGCATCTAGCGTCACAGCTAACAAGCTAACATCAGCTACAGATAACAGTAGATATGGGTTAGCCTCCTTGCAACAAGTAAATTAGCTAACCGCTGTCTGTCCATCAGCTAACTCTGTAAGGCCGGTTGACATGAGGTCATAGAATATGCTGCATTTGTCCACTATTTTCAGGTAAGAAAAAAGTAACAAGCCCATTTAAATTTTAGTAAAAATTGCATAATTAATTTGAGATAATAAGTTGTGTCTAGTTTCTGGCAAAAGTAGTGGAATTACAGTAATGTGCTTCTTTGTAATGCATTGCTCCCAAGACTGTTCATGACACATTTATGATGGTCTCGTGACAGACATAAATTACATAAATTGTGTGTTCATGGTACAATGATAAATAATTCAAAAGTAAGGAATTTTCAAGTAATAAGTCAATAAATAAAAAAATTGGTATAACATCTCATGAGGCCTTACCAGTTTCGTTCAAGTTACGTTCACGTCTGAGGCCCAAGGAGACGGTAAGGGGACCTTAAGAAACTTATAAGAGACTTATTTATTTATTTATTTATTTTATTTGTAAAACGTTCTTTTGTTTCATGTTGATGTGTCAGAGCGTCATTTTGTGTTTAATTTCATTTTCATGTCATGTGCCTCGTAACTCATTCAGATATTTTGCACGGTGTATTTACGAACATATCTCTCATGGTCTAAGTGTGATGGCATGAAGGCGAGGATGCAGTAGAGATGTGCCCAAGCGACAAACACCCATTTCAAAGAACTGACCTGTGTTGTGACCTGTGGTGTTGTGAAGACAGGTACAGTCAGTGTCAAAATCAAACACATGTGACAGTATGATGTAATGCTGAAACATAAAGCTAAACTGTTTTCTTCAAGTTTGACAAGTTCAAGTTCACAACACAAATGCCCTTACTGACCAAATGACACTTAATGAAAGTCAGAAACATTCATTAAGGACTCCCCCCCAATGTCTTATGCACCCCCCTCCCCCCAAAAAAAGGTGTTACCAAAGTTTTTTTAATAGGAATGTTAGATATTATATATCACCTAAGAAAAATGAAAGGGAGTGCTTCAAGTAACTATTACAAACAAAGCAGACCATTACATTCCCAGAGTTGATGACAGGGCTTTGAAAGACCTGCTTGAAGAAGTTTGTCGCATTTGGTGAGGTGAAGACAGAATTCACTTCAGATTTACCACTTATCAGAGCTATCAGAGTGGTAGGTTTTTGAAAAAGATTCTCAAGAGGGTATTTTAAACATGAACCCTCGGTGCCGAGCCAAGTAAGTATCCTCACATGACCAAAGAGATATCAAATGCAGGCGAGCACTCAGTCGATACTTTCTCGAGTAATAAAAGTGCTGCTTTATACAACTGTGGGTGTTCAAATGATCTGGATGCAGTCTCTATCAATACTGCAGCACAGGGTTCATTATGGAAAATCCTAGTCAACCATGAATAGTTTTCACATAAGCCAAATCCATGGTGGAATGGTGAAATACTTTTTCTAAAGTTCTCTTAAACCAATGAGGGCAACAGTCAAGCCTTGTTGCAAGCAAGGCTTGAACTGGAATAAAAAGAATCATGTATCAGTACTGACAGTACTGAATAAACAGCTGCATGCAATGGGACTTTTATATCAGATAATATACACTGGTGTTGCCAGTGTACATCTCATGTGAGATCTATCTGTGTAAAAAACAGCAGTGCCAGGAGTTTCCGTCAAGTTCCCTCATGGTTGGAACTTTTAGTTAGAACTGCTGTACTATACACACTTAAATGATTTAAGACAAAAAAGATACACAAATACATATATCATCATGCAAGTTTCAACAAATCCAAATCCAAAATATGTAATAAATAACTGGTCTAAGTAGTAATTTCACTGAGAAAGACTGTCACTAGAGGCTTAAACATTGATGTTCACCAGGTGATAAAATCAGATGTGCTGGTACTTGCTACAGGGTAGAACCAGCCCAATTCAAGCAATGGTCACAAGTATCCTGGGAGGATTTTCAGACTGCAATCATTTAATAGCCTGAAGTATTTCTTACTTGCCGATCAGAGCTTTGTGGGCAGAATTTAATTGTCTGACTGAAAGAAGCTGGACAGGATGGAAAATACAACCATTGATTTAGGCTAGTGAGTTTCAGGGCATAAATCAGATTTATGTCAATTCCATCATTTTAAAAAAGATTCATTATAATCTTTGGATGGAAAATTTATTCTCCATTCCATCATTGACTCAGACAAAAAAGGAATAATTTATTCATTGCAAATAATCATTCTTCCACCAATGTAGTTCTTCATCAGTGGAATGCGTGTGTAAGGATTGGGGCGATTATTAGCATTTATCTGGATATTGCCATTAACTGTGCAAGTGTTGAAGTAGTGTTCAGTTATGTCAGCATTCCCCTGTGCTGGGACAGCAACTCAGGCAACTCAGGACAGGTGTAATTTAATTGTACAGTGCCAGAAACAAGAATATTGCTCCAACATACTCTCTCGTTTTAGGCCTAGTTTGGGTCCAAGTAAGAGTGCAGGGACGATTCACATTCATGCCCCGTCAATGACATGAATCCCCTTGCCTTGAGCCTAGCATCAGAGAGCTTTGGTGCTTCGCAATCAATAGCCAGATCTTTCTTGGCACACCAGGTCAGAAAACATTAACGATCACAGCTTTGTTGCTTGACTTTTCCAGGTCCTCAGTTTTTATCATTAATTTCAGGATCTCTACTTTCTTCTTCATCTTCCTCCTCTTCATATATATCTAAATATATTCTGTCCATTTCTTTCAGCCACTCACCTACACTTTTAAATAATTTGTTTGGTGCAGTAATACTGATATAACGCATTCATAAGTGTGTTTTCAGAGTATTTTACAACAGTTCGAAAGCAGCTCAGCCAATCATAATCAAGGACCACACCTATAAGTTTTATCTAATTTTGATTTCTGCATTTTTTATTGTTTCAGAGCAGAGATCAGGGATGTCCTTTAACCTGATTCAAGGTGGAGTTTTGAGGTCAGCAGCTCTTCAACATGTGCTAAGATATATTTCATAGGTGTAACAGATTTTTTTTTTTAGAAAAACTCACTTGCACCACACTGAAATGATTTCCCAGTGGAAATCATTATATCAGAACCTGACAGCAATCGCAATTACATGCACTCATGAGTGTGTGCATCCTTGTTAAGTATCTGTTAATTTGTCTGTCGCCAATCCTTCTTCCTGCCACCTCATTCAATATTCATAAGAGAAAAAAATAAATAAAATAAAATAACTCCCACAGCTTCACTGCAGTCTCTGCTCTGCTTAATATTTAACTTCTGTTTACGTTGCCACAAATGTCATAGTGAGACAAACCTAGAGAGAGAATTTATTAATAATCGATGATCAGATTTATTAAAAATATATCCTGGTCTGTCTTGCTGTTTCTTCAACACCTCTCTGCATCCACCCATCTGTCTCAACATCTGTTCAGTTCTCCGTGCCTCTCTATTCTACCGCTGGAGCATGTATGCATTTCATCTGGCAGCAAATGAGAGAGAAATGGGTAGATGGAGGAAGAGAGGGAGCAAGAGAGGCAGGCTGACAGAGAGAGATGGCCTTTGGTCCTTCAGTAGGGAGGGATGAGCAGATGTGGGAAGGAGACAGAAAGAGGAAAACAGAGATTATTGCAGCCTTCAATGAAGATTTGGAGCCTTAAAAGAAGTCTACAGAGCAGCTGTCTAAAACTTGCTCTCCTTTTGTGCTTGGCCTCTTTTTCACACAGTAAAATAGAAACTACCATCACTATATAAACTCATATTAACAGAATCTGAATTCTCCCCTGCAATTACACCAATCTGTGTGCATTTTTACACAAAAGTTAATGATTCAATACCCGTTATTAACTCTTGTTTAACATTTCTGCTACTACAGATTGTATCTCAGAAAAAATACATACATATACAATATATATATATGTGTGTATATAGACATGAGTCATACATTTTGAGTAGCACTGGGTACTTTTTCCTTATGTGCAGTTGCATTAGTAAGCAACTGTATTCAATGACATTTGCTACTGCAGACTACAAATGGCTTAACTTTAGCATCTGCAATATTATTTGATACATTATATGCCTGAAAAGTATGTGGACAGTTAAGTTGGACATGTTATCACAAAATTTTCCAACAGGCCAATGTCAGTCCAACAACTGCTAACATATTCATGCAGCTTGATGTGTGTGTTGTGTGGGTGTTCTTACTCATTTTCATTATAAAACAGAAAAGTACAACCATACATCTTTTCAAATCAAGTTTCTCTCTTTCATAGACTAAGATAGTGGTTCCCACACTTTTTCTGACTTGACCCCATTCAGAAGCTGCAAAAAGTTTCCTTCCCTGCCATGATTCTTATCAATTATTAACAATAATTGAGGAGGCAACTGATAACAAAAGTTGAATTTTAGCAAAAGAAAAGCCATGTATCAGAAAACTATGGCTTCTTTCCCGTACATAAATCATCTTCATTTACGCCCCCCCCCCCCACTTTGCAGTGGTTCTGCACCCCCTCAGTGGTTTAAGACTGGACTAAGATGAGGATAACTGCCTTGTTAACTTAAAAGCTGTCTTGGTTATCCATTCCACTGTTACAACACTTACCTACTGGTTTGGTGGAAATAAACCCTGAATTTACGCCTTGGATGTGAAAATATTCTGGCTCTTCATCCTGTTTTTCCCTGCTGCCTCTTTCTGCTGTTGCTGGCCTCTTTGTGCCGCTGGGTTAATTTGGTGAATGAGAGTCTGTCACTGAGCAGTGGCTCTCACTTGTTCTTCAGAGGCAGACCATTAAATTAGCAAAATAAAATGTACGACAAAAGCAACCAGCTATACACTCAGCCAGTCACTGATAGCTGATATATCTGTCCAATCACCCAACCTTAGTGGACAGCCCCTCTATTTAGTGGATTCAACTGCCTCTGCCAATGCTAACAGGTGCATAAAATCAAGCATGCATCCATGCAATGTGAACTTGCAACATTTGCCATAGAATGGGCTATAGTGAAGAGCTCATTGACTTTAATGTGCTACTGTCCAAGGATATTTTTCCAAAAAGTCTGTTCAGATTTCTTCCCAGCAAGATTTGTCCAGCTTGGGAGCAATGACAGTTCAGCAGTGAAGTGGAATGCCAGGTTCACTGGACTGGACTGACATACTACAGAGTTCCAAACTGCACCCAGAAGCAACATTAGCAATAATGGTTTGTAGGTAGCTTCATGGATTCCCATGGCAAAGCAGCGGTACACAAGCATTAGATCACCATAAATGATGCCTAGCCTTGGGTGGACAGGTGTAAAGCTCTCCATGACTTGGCAAACAAGGAGCTCATCGTCTGAATGTACAGTGCCAACTGTTTGGTGTAGGACAAATGATGGTCTGGGGAAGTTTTTCATGATGTTCCTAAGCCCCTTAGGTCCAATTAAGAGAATTATCTTAGTGCTACATCATACAATGATATTTTGTAGTGTGCTTCCAACTTTGCAGCAACAGTTCGAGGAGGACCTTTTCCTGTTCCAATACGAGACAAAAACAGGTCCATAAAGAAAGAAATGGTATTCCCAGTTTGGTGTGGAAGAACCCTGACCTCAACCTTTACCCTCAACTTTGGGATGAAGCAGAATGCCAACATGAGCCAAGCCTTACAACCTAACATCAGTAGCTGACCTTTCTAATGCTCCTGTGGCTGAATCGGAGCAAGTATTTGAAGACGTTTCAAAGTCAGGTGGAAAGGCTCCATAGAAGAATGGGAGCTGTTACAGAACAGTTCAAATATTCAACCACCAACGCCTGCAACTAACAATTATTTTCATTGACGATTAATCTGTCAATTATTTTCTTGATTAATTGGTTAGTTGTTTGGTCTATAAAATGTCAGAAAATGGTGAGTTTCCCAAAGATATCCTCAAAGTTGCTCAGAAGCCAAAGATATTAATTTCACTATAATAAAGCAGGAAAGAAACCAGAAAATATTCACATTTAAGAAGCAGGAATCAGAAAATTTTGACTCTTGTCTTAAAAGTGACTCAAACCAATTAATAGATGGGGCGGAGGTTTAGCTCAGTTGGTAGAGCATCCGCCCCATGTACTGGTTCGACTCCCGCCTTCGGCTCTTTGCTGCGTGTCATCCCCTCTCTCTCTGCCCCATTTCCTGTCTACTCTTCAGCTGCACTATCCAATAAAGGCACTAAATGGCCAAAAAAATAAAAAAAAACAATTAATAGATCATCAAAATAGCTGGCAATTAATTACATAATCCATTCTCAATCGATTGAACACTTAACAGCTGTACAACAATCACATATGGGTGTGATGTTCAGGTGTCCATATACTTTGTGTACTACAGAAGTGACTCACCTTTTTGTAAGATATTGTTGCAAAGTTTTGGAGTACTGATAAAAACCTGTTGTGGCTAACTGAAATACTGAATTAATCCTGTGCTCTAAAGTCACAATTCACAGTTTCAACTCTTTATGTACTATAGCTGGCTATAACACAGTACCTTCTTCATGACGGCCTTTGCAACTGTTGTTCTTAACACTCAGGCACAAGACGTAACAACACTTGACAAACTGCACAAACACCACAGCAATCAGAACTTCACCATCAGTTCAGTCACAGGCTGTTCTGTGCAATGTCAGTCTTACTTACCAGAGTTGGGCTGTCCATGTTTGCCAGGCCGTGCTGACTCCCAGCCGTCCACAGACTGTACCTCCAACAGGTAGGAGCTTTTGGTCTCACGGTCGAACACAGTCTGTGTGTAGATGAATCCCAGCTCTGGATCAATTCGGAAATACTGGTGGTCCCCACTGCGATCCTCTAGCAAGGAGTAGGAGATCTGGGAAGTGGGTGGTCGGGACAGAGATGATTATACAGATTATTCAGATGCTAAAACACGGTTAATTACTGCTCATTTACACAGCAATGAGGAACACATTTTGGATAATCAAAAACAGAGGGAGACTGAAAATAATAGGGAGTTCAAAAGGATCTGAGCTTTTTGACATCCCTTTCCACCGAGTACACTGACAGAGCAACATTATCATCTTTACCACGGTTTGTGTGTGTAACATGTGCAAGTCTGTTTTTACCTTGCCATTGAGACCCAAGTCCAGGTCATTTGCTGAGACCTGGAAAACCAAAGTTCCTGATTCTGCTCCCTCGGTGACTGAGGCCTCGTAGATGGAGGAAGTGAAAAATGGCACGTTGTCATTTACATCTGGAGAAGGAAGAGGAGAGGAAGAAAGAGTGTGCTTAGGATATGCCCCTCACAAATTGCACTGTTTGTCATAGATGACTGATGGTTTCAATTGAAATAGCACTAGGCGGTAACAGTGTTTTTTGGTAGCATGATTTTAGGTGCACTGTCCCTTTGTTTTAAGAGCAATAAGTAGCCATTGCCATATGTTGGGCTGCAACTAACAATTATTTTCATTGTCAATTAATCTGTCAATTATTTTCTTGATTAATAATCAATTTGTTGTCCCAAGGCCCAACATGACGTTCTCAGATGTCTTGCTTTGTTCACAGCCCAAAGATATTCAGTTTACTGTCACAATGGAGTAAATGAAAATATTCACATTTAAATAGCTGAAATCAGAGAATTTTTACTTTTTTTTTACTAAGTTTAAAAAATGGCAATTGATTAATAACTGATTAATCATTGCAGCTCTACAAAAATGAGTATTGCAGTCAAAATAGCAACTTAAAGCCATAGACTGTAAAGTAAATAGGTTGGAATCCTGTTTAAGTTTAAGTACAGATTTTTCTTTTAAATAATATGCCAAGTAGTACCTTTACTATTTATGTCCTAAATCGATTCTTTTAAAGCTCCCAAGAATCACAGCACAATCTTGGACACTCAAAAGATGTTTGTTATTTCTAGTGCACTGCACTCTTCTCAGTTTGGCAGCAAAGTTGAGCCACATTTGCCAGCTCATGCACATTATTTTAAGGTTATTGCTGTTCAGTTTTGCTGACAATTATTGCCTTTTGGAATATAACACTTATTTTCCTGTGAATGTCTCTATCACAAAAGCCTTGAAGAAATCATTAAATTGCAGCAAACGTGAAACCACTCAGCTTCAAGTTTCTTTTTTACCATATTAGAACTACTGTTTAAATTCAACACATCACTGGTCATGACAGCATTGACAACCGCTGTAATTATACAAATCTTTTTATGCGTGTAATCCCCACTTTAGCTTTCTTTAAAATAGACATGTACAGTGGCCTAATCACAGCAAAAAAACAACATTTGCAGCAGTGATATTAGAAGTCACACATACATATATAGAGTTTGGATTTAATTCCATCTTTTATGCTTAACTAGGACAAAATTAGATTCTTGTGGGACTTTGGTATCCCTGGAAACCAACATCATTACTGCTTTGTTTTTAACTGTATGTGAATCTTTTTAATCGAAAACATCTCGTACACATGGGGCAAGGTCTTAGGAGCTTTAGTAATATTAAAATCTGTTTATTAAGACACAGAGACTAAGACTTTTCGAATGCTGTTCCTGCTAAAAAGCACGATTCATTAATTTCTTAATTTGTTTTGGAAACCAGTGTTAGGCTAATTAAACGAGACCCTTCAAATTATGTTCAAGTCAGATGTTTTTAAAGTACCTGAGCACATCTAAAGCCTTTATTCAGCTTGCTAAGTCTTGTGTACCTGTCCCAGACTCCTCATCAATTCTGTTCAATCAGTATAGCGCTAATTCTTTAAATTACTTTTAAAAAAGAGGTTTTAGCAGTTACCGCCAACTGTCTTCTTATCAGTGGTAATGAACATGTCTGTTCTGGCTTGATCCCTGACTATTTCCTGCTTTCTGCAGCTATGAAATGCTAAATTGCTTAAATTAGATTAATACGGTCTGGAAATAAAACTGACCAAATTACAGATAATTTGAACTTTTTTTTTTCACATGTCTAAATGGTGGTAAATGGTGGTTGATTTGGACCGGAATGCACAAGCATGGTTTCTGGGCAACATCAAACACAGAGAACATATTTCTCGGGTCCTGACTGCACCGCATTGACTTCCATTGCATTACGGAATTCAATTTAAGATCCTGTTAATTACATTTAAAGCCCTTGATGGTTTGGAGCCCTCGTACATTTTTGATCTTTTAACCCCATATTCTGTAACCCAACTCTTCAGATGTGATGACGCAAAGCTTTTATAAATTCTGCAGTCAGGCTCAAAACAAAAGGAGATTGTGCTTCTATGGTTTTATAGCTCCATACAATGAAACAGCCTTCACCTCAGTATGAGGTCAACTGAGTCAGTGCTGCATGAAACAACCTTTTAAAAGGCTATTTGTAATTAAAATTTATTTTATATTTCTCTTTTTTTATATTTATATATTTCTTCTATTGAACTTTTATTATTTATGTGCATGTGGACTATCAAAGTTCTTTGCAACTGTTTGTAGGAATACTACATAAAGGTAACCTACTACTAGAACTACTTCTGCAAAAACCTAGAGTAACCTAATATAAAGTAAACTAAAACACTACAATAAATTAACTTTTGCAAGAACACAGTGAAGTATCATCCAGCAAGGCATTGAATTCGCAATCAAATATGTGCTCATTTCTAGTTTTCCTTAATAGTATTCCTTTGTCAAAACCATTCTTCTCCTGTTTACCTCGCAGTCACTGAGACAAAAGATAAAATAATTGCCTTTGTGATCATTTTCCAGAGTTGTAAATTCCTGCCTCACAGTATTATAAACTACTTGGTAGTGTTTTGGCATCTGAAAAGCCTTCAAACTCTTTTATCTGTTACTGTATTAACTTTGTGGATCAAATTCCATAACTTACTGGCACCTGATGCAACAAACCCCAAGCAACACAGCCCTTTGCCTTGTTTTGATGTTGGGCTGTTTGTGGACTGAGTGCTCACAAAGTTTAACTGCATCACCTATGTACACACAGAATTTACTCTTAAGGGCATGTCGCGCACACACACGAAAGCAGGTGAGCCTGCAGAGGTGAATTCGTATCTCATTGTATTGAATGTGGACAGTGCAGGATGTAGCCAAGTAAGCTCAACTACATACGTACATTTCTTATTCTTAGCTATTGGCTGAGGTGGCCAAAGTTCACAAAAGTTGCAAAGAAAAGATGCAATTTTGCTTTGCCACTGGAAGAAAATCTTTTATTCGGTCATTCACTTGCTTAGAATAAAAGTGAACAGGACCGAGCCTTAAATGAATATATTTCTTTTTTTCTAAAGCCTTCTTAAAGATGTCTTTGTAGGTTGTGGGTGCATTTAAAGCAAACGACCGGCAATAAATAGTTTGCTGCAGAAATGAGTCCTACAACCCTGAAATGAGTTAGCATATTAGTTATTATTATTGTGGCTATTTTTCCAAGCCCTGTTAGTGTTGAGATGAGGGTGAAATGCATTAGGCCAATCAATAATGGACACAAAATGTGTAAAATCAGTTACCTTGAAGCATAACAAGAAGACAGACGAGGCAGAGTTACATGGTACAGAGAGATAAAGCAGGTAGCACCAAGAACCAGTGAGACAGAACGTGAACTATTAAACTTTTCCTGAATATAACAGAAGCCAAATTTTAACGTAGTTGATTTAAGGCCAAAGGCATTACAGAAATGACTTGAATAGAGCAACACATTAAATCTAATGCTGCTTCATGTGCCATTTTTTCCTACCCTTTCTTCTGAGCAAATGTCTTAATCTATGAATTAAAAATGGGGCCTTAAATCCATTACGGACCTCCCTCTCTCAGCCGCACTGCCTCTGGAGGAGTCAAAGAGCTTTCTTATTAAGACAGATAAGGGGGAGGAGGGAAAAAAGGAGAAGTGAAAGTTGGGAAAGGGACAAGGAGGCAAGAGAAGGGAGGGGGTCTGTGTGAATTAATTATTTCTCACTGGATTAAGACCAATTTGATGGAATGGGGTATGCGTACATGCATGTGTGCGCGTGTGTGCATGTTGGGGGATTAAAGGCAGGGGAGCATGTAGAATAGGCAGAGTTATTTTGAGGAGCAAGGTCAGGGGCCAGCAAGCACCACCATATTTAGTAGTGACGATAGCAACTTAAGCCTAGTTGCATACGGATGAGCGCTAACTGACACCAGGCTAAAGTAATCATATTCAGAAGCATCATGAAATAACGAGACAGGATAGAGAATGATAGAGAGGTAAAAAAAAACTGATATTCTTAGCCAAAGATGAGAGATAACAAAGAGTTTGACCCAGAGTCCTTCTTTTCAGAGGAAGTGGGGCAGTGGGGTTAAGCAGATAAGTTGCACTCCGGGACTCATCACACTCACAGCAGCTGGCAAGCTCTGCAAATGATTTGGATTTGTGCAGCTTTGGAATCCAAGATTTTAATGACTCCAAATGGACTTAGAGAGCACTACAATACAAGTGACCCTTCCGCTCTTCCAGAACGCTCTGGATACTTTCTCTCTCAATGGAAGAACTGTTGCACTGTACAAGCAGTTTAGAGAGAGCAACACTGTGCATGTTGAACAATGAAGATCAGAATTTAAAAAAACAAAAACAAAACAGCACATAGACAAATTCCTTACGTAACCATGCTTATAACTGATCATATGTATGTCAGTGTTTTCATTCAAATGTTTTGAAAATATTGGCAGAAGAAAATGCAAATGAATGCTTGTTTCCATCAATTACGGTCATGCAATAATTTGTTAGTTCATCAAAATAAGCAGTAGGTGGAACCAATTCCCCAGTCTGAAAACCATTATACCAGTGGCTCCCAAACTTTTACTGGCAAGCCCCCCACTCATAAGCAGAAAAAAGTTCACCCCCCACTCCCACCCCACAATTATTATCAATCATTAACAATAATTGGGGAAACAACTGATAAAAAAGGATTCAAGTTGAGTTTTAGTGAAATAAAAGTCAGCATGATAGCATTAGCAAAATCTTGTTTGTTTATTTTCCCTACATAAATCATTTTCTTTTGTCTTAGTTTCACTCTGTACTTCTCCTGATCCCCCCCCTGCAGTGGCTCTATGGCCCCCAGTTGCACCATTGGCACCATTGTAGAAGATGAGGGTGCAACAAGCTGGGGTAATTGAAATGGAGAGCCAGCTGAACCTCAAACTGTGGAAAAACTATGCATACATTTGAAAAATGCTAAAACGGGGGCAAAGTTACCGAAGAGGGAGGCAGGGTATGGGACAACTACTGTAGTGCCTTGTGGGTACACTGATCACCACTCAGTATAGCAGTAATAGCTAGTAGTCAGAGCAAATAAGCCATGGGCTGCTGCTGTCAGACTCTCCGTGTCCATGGAGAAACACTAGAGTCCGTTGGAGCTTTGACAGTCACTAGAAGCACATTTGTGATCCTTATTGAAAAAGTTCCTGTGTTGTACCAGTGCTGTAGGTGGCCGAGCTAATGCTAACGGCTCAGAAAGGCTCAGACTCTTCGGTGTGTGTACGTCAGTACACTAAAGCCCTGCTGTTTGTCATGGGAACATCATCAAGAGAGAGAATGCAGTCTGGTTGTGCTTCTTCAGCCATCAAAAGTAAAAAAAAAAAATACTAAGTAGAGGGTTAGCAAAAAATAATGTTAATTCCTGTGAATGATGAGTCTCAATCAGCATACAGTATTTAAAAATGAGCACTGTTTCATAGACTCCCACTCAAGAGTGGGGGCTGGGGTGGGCCACCCAACTCTGCTCAGAGGGTGTTAACCTTCTGTTTTTTACATAAATTTCAGAACATAGAGCAGTCCCCAAAGGGTCGGCTCTATCTCAGCATTGGCCTTGCAAGTTTCAGGATGATGAAACAGGGGCTGGCATTTTGAGCAATCTTCAACCCATGAAATGTAGATTTTTGCACATTTATTAGAAAATGTCAATAATAACACCAGGACTGATGTGCTCACAGTACAGTCATATTATTTAGTTTACAACTCAAAACAATGTTTAATTGTGCAGTACCTCTTTAATAGGATGGGCAGATTGCAACAAATCAAATGTGGGGCAAAGAGTATGTCAGACACATATAGTAATGCTGAGTCTACAATTTTAAGATTAAAAAATAAACCCTCAGCTCACAACATCTCTATGCTTTGCCCTTTGATTAATTCAATATGATACAATAGACAACAGATCAGTAGTTTTCCAGTCTTTGTTGTAGCTGCATTTCCTTTTGTTTGTGGTCTAAAACTGTACAGCTTGTGCCTTTGTGGTGACTCACATTGGCATGAGGCAGCAAAGATGGTGACAGGTTAACCGTCAACTTAATAAATGCTGTGAAGTCCTACAGTGTGTAGGACACAGTGGGACATGATGGGACAACTGGTCACCCTACTCTTTAATGTAAAGAAAGTTACATCAGATCTGTGCGAGGCAAGCATGGATGTATGATAGAGCTGTGGGAGCTATGAGGAGATTCAACTCAAGCAAGCGTAAAAACTTTTTGGCAAAGTTAAGAAAGGTTTCTCAAATTGTGCCGTTTCCATCAACCTTTTCTAATGCGATACTTCAAAATGCACCTAAAAATATGCTGATGGAAACACGGCTATTAACTGTTCTGGATTTGCACTTTTGCAACATATGAGCTGCTAGACCCTAACTGAACTCTTCAGTCCTTGAATAAGCATGCTGCCTGATGCTGATGTTAACATGAAGTCCATTAAGCCCATCTTCCGAATCAATCAAGTTAAATCTTTTCTATTCTTCCATTAGCTTATAGTTCAGCCATCAAAAAAATGAATCATCAAACAGCCAATTTGTCCTCTGTTCCTGAACTTTAAATGGCCATACTGCTGGCCAGTGTGCTGCACTGAGTTTAATTATAAAATATCCCACAACAACATTTTTATTCCTTCTCTAAAGTTTTGTTTCCTCTGAGTAATTCTGCTTCACCCACAATACATTTTCTGTCTTGTGTGTATGACCTTTGTCCTCTTCCTTCTTGCCCACGCTGTCCATTTACAAGAAGAAATCAGCTACACCCGCTTGATTCAAGTGTGCTTTTGCTTCAGAAAGTACTTTTTATCTGATATATTTTTATTTAAAACAGATTCAACTCACCAGTGACATTAACATAGACCATGGTGAAGGCTGCCAGTGGTACAGCAGCGACATTCTGAGCTCGCACACGCAGCATGAAGTTCCTCGTGGTCTCGTAGTCCAGGGGCTCTGCCACCAGGATGGAGGCTGAACCATCCTCTCTGTTGGGGGTCAAGTAGAAGCGAACCGGCATGTTGGTCTCTGGAACCATGCCGTCCTCCAAGTTGTAAGTTACCCTGGGATCCCCGAGAGGGGAGGTGGCTTTGATGGTCTGTTTAGAAAAAAAGAAGAGGACTGAAGGGAAAATTTCAATGGATATCTCACTCATTTTAGCCTACATTCCACTGTGGGACTTGTACTAGTCCTGGTCCAAGTGAAAACCCATGGTCACCACCTCTCACTTAATTCTCTGTTGTTATAGATCATATAAAGTATCACTACAAATGACACAGCAACATTAACTCATTTTACACGCACAGTAATTTCTACTATTATTGGGAATTTCACAATATTCTGAATTCAATACAGGTCATGTAAACTAGGGCTGCAACTAACAACTATTTCCATTATCAATTAATCTGTCAATTATTTTCTCAATTAACCAAGTAGTTGTTTGGTCAATAAAATGCCAAATAATAGTAAAAAATCTTGATCAGTGTTTCCCAAAGCCCAGGACGACATCCTCAAATGTCTTGGTTTTGTCCACAAACCAAAGATATTCAGTTTACTGTCATGAAGAAGAAGAAAAGAAACATGTTTATTTAAGATGCTGGAATAAATGAATTTTGATTTTTTTTTTCTTCAAAAATACTCAAAGCAATTGATCAGTTATCAAAATAGTTGGCAATTAATTTAATAGTTGACAACTAATGGATTAATTTGTGCAGCTCTCATGTAAACAGCACTTTCTGTTTGAATATTCCAAATTAGGCCTTATTTGAAAGTAATACTTTCTGAATAAGACATGAGGGATAAGCCAATATTATTCAGGATTTGCAGCATTCTTTGGACATGTATACAGTGATATATGTGTCTCAATTGTGGTTTTTAACCACCCACAGTTTGCGGCACAATGCCTCTTTCCTGTTTACAGTCAGCTGTGTGTGTTGTAAACAAACGAAGCAGCCAACAGTTTGCGACGCTGGGGTAAAGATAGATGCACAAAAGAAAAGCCCACATTCCCCACATATATTACTCTAACTCAGTTTGGGTGACAGTTTCTTTTCGCACAGAACACTCGATATTTTCATCTACACTCCTACAATAATCATTTTCTCAATTCCACTGAAAACAACTACGAACTCAGGCCTCCCATCTGTTAAACATCTCAGTTTCAGTTTGGTTTAATTTACAGAGGTTCACTGATATGTAATGTGCTGCCATCTCATTTTTTAAACTTGGCACCTGCAAAATTTAAGGGATTCTCTCTGTAAGCTGTCCACTAACAATTATTCATTCTAACTGTATGTAATTAGTTTGTTTACTTGTATATATAGATGTCTGCTAGTGTGTGCAATCTTATTCATGACCTTTTTTGTCTTCTCTTACCCTTTCTCTACATTATGAAAGACTTGGATATCAAGAGTTTTTTCAATATGCACAAATGTCACAATGTTGACCTTTTCAAGAAGGTGGCTAAACAAATGAATGGTGGAAAACTTTAAAAAAAAACTTATTTTCAGGTAAAGACGATTTCGCAATATGCATGGCTACATGTAAACAGGATTATTCATTTTCATTAGCCATGCATGTAAACAGTTTAGGAATATGGTCCTTTTTTTTTAATAAGGGCAAAACTGAATATCTTATTCAACACTGACTCCCTGGGAGCTGTCCTATTAGTCATCTTACCCTGTAACTGAAGAAAAAGTGAGACCCAAAACATAATCTCTCAATCTCTCAGTAGCAGATAGGTTAGCCTGTGTCCATGATAACAAATGAGTATGAACTCGGTCATGCAAACATGGGCAACTATACTTATATATGTATGTATGTCATTTTCTCACTTTTGGAATAACTGAAGTCACCTGTGATTACTTTCTGGTGTAAGTCAGAGATGACCAATGGGAAAAAATCCCACAAACTGACAGCATGTTTCCAATTATCAATTTTGAGAGTACATGCTGAATGCCAGCAATGACCTAAGGACAGGAACGGAAATGAGGACAGCTGCTGCTGAGCTTCAATGGAAGTGTGCATTCCAAATAGTGAAACATGATTTGCCCAAACGGAAAAAAAAGTGTTTTACAGTCCATAATAATGAACACTAAAATATTAATGCCGTAAGTCTCAAACTGTTAGACTAGACAACAACCCGCTGAAATCCTGTGGAACACACTCTTCATTCTGCCTTCTCCCTGAACTAATTAAAGAGAGGCTACTCAAAGCTGATGCCATATACACCCCAATTAAAATCAAAAATGCCATCTCGGACGTGATGCGGCTTGCCTATGGGTGACCTAGCTGTATCCATTCAACCTGCAAAGCACAGCAGCTCCAATAATGAGACTCCCTGTCAGGCATGCAGAATTGGCAAACATGCCTGACTACTGTATGTGCTGATTTAGGCCATAAAAATCTCAAATTTCCACAGTAGATCTATTACAACCTGCTGAGAGTAATTGCGTCTTTGCATAACAGTCAAATCAACAGCAAACTGCCATCTCGATTAATACACTCAACTGTAGGGACCACGCTTTCTCTCTTTCTGCTTTCTCCCTCGCTTTTATAAGCATCTCTCCTCAACACATTCACATGTTAATACACACACATTCCCACGTAAAGCACTCCTCTCTTTACTTTGATTTAAATTATTCATCAGCAACTTTAATGGACTTAATTGCTGTCAAGAGATCTTTAGAAAATACAGTTGATTAGTTGAAAATGTGTTAGTGGCATTAAAAGGCGATGCCTATGAGTAATGAAATGCAGCTGACAGGATACATCATAACAACAATGAAGCCTGGTCATTGGAATTAAGTGCAGTTTTGAATGTCTGCAATTTTATGAAAAAGGATACAAGGTGAGTTATTTATCATTTACAACAAGGTTTTATGACTAGATTTTGATGTTACCTCTCAAGTGCTTCCACGTTTGTTAGACAGTTACACTTGTTTCTTTCTTACCATAGATTAAGGCCTGACCCCACACCCTGAGACACATCAAAGTTTTGATAAGAAACTGGGGGAAGTGTTACACAAAACATATCGTCGTTGTTCCTCTCTTAAGAAAAGCCATTTATTGTCGATATTTGATAGTTGAGGGGGACAGGAAACATGATTTCCTGGATTTTGCAGTAGGGGTCAATATTCATATCGCATTTTTACAACTGACGTAATCATGTTTTAAAAACGGATTGCCAATAAAATAAATGAATCTAAAAACACGCTACATTGGCTCTGATGCAGCTGCCACTCTTTCTCTTTGTCCTGCCCACAGCACTATTTGATTGGTTGCACATCATGAGCATACTGAAGGCTATATTTACCATATATGGACAAAAAGATGTTGCGGTGAGCGAGCAGAGCTGTGTTGCATTTTGTTTTTCTAAATTTTCAGAAATCCTGCACTTTTGATAAAAGATATTGTTTTTTTGCAGCATTTAATTCAAGATATGCTTCAAGTAATCATATCTTTCACTTCAATAAAAGCAGCAATACCAAAGTGTGAAAATTAAGTAAAAGTAGCAGAGCAAAGCATCATATTAGCATTGAAATACGCTTAGTGTTCAAAAAGAATGGCCCATTTCAGAATAACTTATATTATATAATGGATTTTAATTATTGATGCATTAATGTGTTTATTACTTAAATTTTGCAGCTGTCAAATGTGTAGCTCACTTTAATTACTTTATATACTGCTGGGTAGGTTCATCTATAGTAATACATCATCAAATATTTGTTTATATTTTACATTGATCATCTGAATATGCAAAGCAACTAGTAACTAAATTTATCATAATAAATGTAGTGGAATAAAAAGTACAATATTTGCATCTAAAATGAAATGGAGCAAAAATAGTTGTGTAGTGGCATAAAATGAAAATAATGATTTAAAATAACTCAATACTTGAGTACATGTACTTGGTTATTCCAAATTTTGACATAAAATTTTGTTTTTAATTGTAATTCTAAACATCAGTCATCAGTTTCCTTGTTTACAAATAATTGATATGGGCCATAAAAGAAAAGCCTATTTTGCAGCACCATAGTATGTTTTAGCTGGACACCAGGATATCAAACATTATTATTTATATGTTGAATTACTTCAGATACAAATGCTTGTTCAATATTCAATTGATAAAAAGATAAAAAGTTTATTCTTGGTATACTATACAGTTTTCAGTCTCTCCTCTGTATGTTGTGATAGTCCTGTGCTAATGTCAAATGTGCTGTATTTTGACTGAGTGGAGCCAAACTTGCTGAGAGCAGCCTACGGCTGAGTGAGCTGGCTGATGGTGGCTCAGTGGTTAGCACTGTCCCCTCACAGTATGAAGGTCCAACAAATCCCAGCTATGGTTGGGCCGTTCTGTGTGGAGTTTGAATGCTCCCCCTTGGTGTTTGCGGGGGTTTCCTCCGGGTGCTCCAGTTTCCCCAACATCAAAAACATGCATGTTAGGTTAATGTCTCCTGTCAGTGCGCTTGGCTCATAACTAGTCCTGAGGCGCTGCGCAGCGGCTGTCCACTGCTCCTAATACTGTTGATGGGTCAAATGCAGAGAACTCATTACACTATATGTTGCACTGTGTATATCTGTGTCCATGACAAATAAACTTGATTAACCATTTACAGGACATGTTTCTAAATTTAACAATATAAAAACAAATCACCATTGCATCAAAACCTAACGGAATATGTCTGGACAAAATGTAAGCCTTCAAGTCCAGCTACCAGGATTTTTACTAAAAAGTTGTTTGAATCTCTGTATTGTTAACCACGTTTACATTGTAGCCTCCAGGTCTTTCAGAATGTGATTTCACCTTCAATGAGAAAATTTAAAAACATGTGTGTCTTATTTGCAAATTGCCATTTGCCAAAAAAACTTAACTGCAGTCGAGTCAAGAGTGAAGCAAAGCAAAACGCACAGCCCAAGAGCCTTTCTTTCTGTAAGCGTGCTGGTTAAAGTGTTTGTGTTGTAGTAGAACCTCTTTTGTAAGTCTGCCTGTGTGTGGATGCATTTTGTATGTGCATGTTTACTTCTGCATTGTAGCTGCACTATAACTGCATTTCTGGTGTATTACTATTACTTTGTCTATTTGTATTTCATTTGTCTGATTTTATTCAGATAATTTAATTATTTTTTAATTAATTAAGTTTTTTTTCCTGTTGGGGTTAAGGGCCTTACTGAGGAAGGGGCAAGTACTGTTTTTTGTACTCAGATTAAACCTGCTGGTCTCTGGACTGAACCTTAACAAGTATCATTCTCTACCGTTTTGGCCAGTGGTTCTCAAATAGAGGTCTGGCAGGGGTCTGTGACATTCTGCTGTGAAAAGTTGTCAGATTCATTCATTTAAGTTATCATGATATTAAAAAAAATCTATTTTACAAAAGGCTTCAAGTTTCAACAAATAATATTTTCATTTCTAAATCTTCCTTCTGCCAGTCAAGCATGTGTCACACATGAATGGTGGAAACTGACGCTCTCTATCATACTCAAGTCCCAGGTTAGCCCCATTGTTGTACTTTTTATGTTTTTTATTAGGGATGCATGACATGTATTTTTTTTCCAGCTGATACAGATAACTGATAATTACCTGCTTCTCAGGGCTGATACAAACAAGATAACCAATAATTTTACAATTTTATTTTTAAAAGTTCATTTAGCCTGTAGTTTTGATGCACCTGAGGGTATGGATATGAAATGCTAGGATACAGTGAGCAAAGATGGATGATTTAATATTCCAAATCTTCAAACTTCAAAAGTTACTTTATGTTTTCTAGGTTTTGTTTTCTGGTAAAGTTCATCAAAAAACTTGACAAATAAATGTTTCAAATAATAAGTCCACATTTTAATTTATGTAGGCACTAAGAGTGAAACACACTCTCTTGATGTTTGTATGCACGTTATGGGTATTTTGTGTTGACATGGTGCAAACATTTTTTAATAGATCTTCTAATACATTTCTCTTCTGTTTTCTTTCACATGACTAAGTAGTAAGGATGTAACAATACATTCGACTCACGATTTGATACAATTTCCGATACTGGCTTCATGATACAATTTTCTCACAATTTTTTTTAAACAGAATGAGCTTGCAGACAAATTACACAAACAAGACAAAAAACACAACATGTCTGAGGTAGGGTGATGCTGCAAAACACAAACTATGCAATGAATGTACATTTTAAATATGTATATATATTTAAATATAGAAAAACTACAACCTATATTTTCTCTTATCTCTAACAAATTAAAGGGAATCATATGTCCTCTTCTGAAAAGTGCAACTGAAATGATATTTTATCTTAAATAGCAAAACATGAATAAAAACTGGATTTTTAAAACAAATCCCACATCAATATAACTAAATGAATAATACAAATAAATGAAATCTCTTCAAATAAACAAACTAAGGCTTGCATGTGTGCAAGTGTCCTTTTAACAGTTTCTTTGCTCAGGCGGTGTTGACTTGAGCTTCTCACTACGTTGCCAGGTAACATGCTATATCATGTTGGTTGTGCTACTTGTGTAGGCCATCACCCTCTTGCAATATTTGCACGCAGTCTTAATCTTGTCTGTGATCTTCTCGCCTTCTCTTCATTTTTGAACACAAGGCCCTATCTAACACTGATCTAAAGCACGAATGCAAAGTGCAAGGTGCAATTGATTTAATTTATTCAAGGTGTGTCCAAATCCACTTTTGCCATCTGGCACCAGGGGTGCAGGGGTATCCTGCCCTGCCCTGCCCTGCCCCTTGCGCCACCAGCACACAGCGGGATACACCTATCAGATGTGCCCAAGTGCCCTCATTAATTCACCGGCGAGTTTAGGCCAAACATGCAATAAGCTGACAAGAAAGTCGGCTCTTATCATCTTTAAGAAGCAGGTACGCCAGGAGTGCAAGCGATGGCAGCATGATGACAAATTTACCAGAAGGAGACAAAGAGAAAAGATTTTCAAAGCGAGGAGACGGATCCTATGGTTCGAAGAGTGAAAGCGCGAGAGCGCACAATATATCATACTCATCTCTTCTTCCCATCCTCACTCCTCCGTCCCGCTACACTACTGTGGGTGTAGGAAACAGAATTTGAAAGTTTTTCTGAAGTTTTAAGTGCGCAAAATTACGCACGGGTATATACAACCAGCTCTGTCAGCAGCACACATACCTTTTTCTCTCCGGGTTGGGTCGGTCTGGCGCAGTCAGATATGAAAGTAGATTACAGGCTCTGCTCTTTAAAAATGGCATCGCAATTCATTTTTCATCTCAACCGATTTCAGTTATCGCACATTTGTATCAATTTTTTAACAGTCTCATGATGCATCCCTACATCCCTACTAAGTAGAAACATGAAACACAGGCTATGTGAAAAATTTCCAAGGGACATAAGAGGGGGTCCCTGGTATATTTTCCACAAGATCTTGTAAGGGGTCCTTGGCTGAGAAAAAAAACCAAAAAACAAACAAACCCTTGTTTGAAAGATACCACAGAAATAAATATGCCATGCCTGTTTTTATGTGTTAAAATTGTATGAACACTCTTACATGTTAGAGAGTTACCTAGATGTGTGAATCTGCTTCCTATTTCTGCCACACCCCAACCCCAACGTACCACGATGGGTGTGTCCCGGACAGTGTTTTCTGGTATGACCACGCTGTAGCTGTCTTTCTCCCACTGTGGTGGCTGGTTTTTGACGTTAGTGATGGTGACGGACAGCTCGACTGAACTGCTTCTGTTCCCCCCATCTGTCGCCACAATCTCTCTGGTGATGTAGGTCCTCTGTGGCAGAGAAGAGAAGAGGAGAGATCACTTGATGCTGTGTTCTCATGTCGCAGATTAGTGTGACAGTGATAATTATAGCTTCCTTAAAGTGTGATAAACATTGAGAACCTAGATCACACAGATTTCAGCAAGCAATCCATTTTTCACACTTGTGTGCAGGGAGAAATTGACTGTAGGCTGCATTCGGGTAAACACAAACATACTTAAAGATAATTGTATTGATTGAGCAGAGTTTTGTAACCCTTACAAGAGCAATTAGCTTTAGCCACTGCAATCAGGGGGAAATGATCTGTCTTAGTAACTAAAGAAAATAACTTCACCAAGAGTCTGTACTCAAGTGTCGGTTAAGTGGAGTATGTTAGAGAACAAAAACAAACTGTGATGACACAAGGTCACTTTCTTCAATTTTGTTCACGGCTTTCCAATTTATGCACCAGGAGATGATGGTTATTTACGCATTCTGCCCATTGAAGGTGTTTCTAATTCCTAAATGAAAGAAATTCTTTTCATATAGCCAGTTTTTTTGCATCTAAAAACATATTTTCAAGATTTTTTGCAGTCTAAAAATTCAATCTTTGCTCTTAGCAATTAAGATATCTGAGATCGTCACACTGGCAAAGGCTGAAATAAACGTGTAGGCAGTGCCTGCTTGTGTTATACTTTATGCAGTTGTACTCATTAGTGGAAAAGTTTTGTATCTTCCAACATGTTCGAGTGAACCATTCTCTCAGGCAAAAACACTGGCATGGTGCCAGGTGTGAGTGTAAGATGCAAGGTGCTGAGGATACAGACATGCATTCCTCTTGGCACTGGAAGATGGTGAGTTGTTGCTTCTTGGGCTTTTATAATTGTGGCACTCATCTGGCACAGACTTGTTTTGCGCAGACTATGTGGCAGTTTCCTCTATTGCTTGTTCCTGTTCCCACCAAGATTGTTTTGTTTTTCAGACTCGTGGTGAAACAAGGGGTGAGAGGCAGTGAAGTGAGGAAAATATCAGCAATGTTATTTCTCCTGATGCCAAACAAAAGGCTCCAGTGAAGACATTATCACATATTCAGGCTGCCTGTCTGCAACTGGCCACTGGACTTCTGCCCCCTCACTGTCAGCAACAAAGTGCCTGAATGCAAATGTACTTGTTTTTCTGGCCATGTACTGGGAAAAGGAGCCTTGCTGGAAGGATTCATGACCTGCAATCAGTGTGCCCTGCATAAAAATGGTTTACACCCCATTTTCCCAACCGATTGGGAGCATCTCTATGACTGTCAGAACCAGTGTCTGGTCACAGGGTGTCAACACTCAGCAAATTAGGCATAAGACTTTTAATGCTTGTTTAATTAAATTTAAAGCCAATTTTGCAATAAAAGTAAACATCAAATGTGAAAATATTCTGAGTAAATACATACAGTACAAGCAATGCAAATCACCAGCTCAGGTTCACAGGGACAATGAAATAAATGAGACCACCTCTGACATGTTGAGTATTTAAAAAGGTCAGCTAACTAGCTCGCTCCGCCATGACATCCAGATAGATATTACAGTGGCCACCAAGGGACAAGGTTTGTGAACACAAACAGCAAAACCTAAAAGACTGTTAACAGGATAACTTTTGTTGATTTTTCTCAAAATCCAATTCCAATTCAATTTAATAACGTCATCTTAATCTTCCATCCTGCCTCGGTTTTGCTTCCCTCCCCTTATGTCGTAGTTGCACAAGTGTACACACACCAACTTGTGTACTTCCCTTTTGCTTTGTTGTTGTTGGTACAGCATTTTTTGTACTGTTATTTGTTTGGCTGTTTTTGTTGGGTTTATTTCAGGACTCTGTTGGGTAATGTCTGTCATCATATTGTTTCTCTCTGTATAAATGCACCCTGCAATAAAGTAAAAAAAATAAAAATAAATAACTGAAACCATTTTTGGAAAGAAAATATTTGACGTGTACTTTGATTTTTTTTTTTTTTTTTGTCCCCTCTGTGAACATGGAGGCACAACCTATACTATTGACCTACAAAAGATGTTTTGGCTTCACTTTTGGGGAGCTGTCATGTCATCCATCTTCATATACAGTCAATGATAACTATACATATCTGCTATAATGGAAACACAGCAAGAAGTCCTATAAGCCGAGAAAATTGTATGATGAAACCTTTTTAAATAGAAGTCTGAAACTTTTCCAAAAGTGGTTTGGCATTATCCGTTTGTGTACAGTGTGTGTGTGTACCTGAGAAATGGGCTGGTTGACATAAACCCAGCCTGTCAGGGGGTTGACCCTGAGGTACTCCGGCTGTTCATTGGACATGGAGTATGTGACGGCTGCATTGGTGCCAAAGTCATCGTCATGGGCTGCCACCCGCAAGAAACTAGTCCCGATCATCGTATCCTCTCGAAGGAAGTCTGTGGCAGAAGAAGAGGAAAGGTGCTTTATGCCTCAGTGGTTCTGTGAGACCTTAATTTGTTGTCTGTTATGTTGTATTCGTCAGTACAGTGGGTGAGCAAGCTTGGTGGAGAAAACCAAAGCAAATGTCAGCTCAAATAGTGAAAAGGTTTTCTTCATTTCCTTGTTTTTAGTATATGTGCGTGTGTTTTCATACTGTAGCAGTAGGTTGAGCTCTCTCAGTCACCATACTGAGTCTAATTTTACACTAATATCTACTTACACTCATATCGGATGTTCTCGAACTTGGGACTGTTGTCGTTCTGGTCCAGGATGAGGATGTTGAGCTGACAAATGCCAATCAGTGGGTCAGCTGCCTGGTCAGTGGCAGTCACCGTCACAGCATACTCCCGTTGGCGTTCACGGTCAAATTTCCTGGCTGTCACAATTACTCCTAGGGACGCAGAGATAATGAGCTTCATAAGACAGCTAAATTATACCAAACACCACTTGGTTTCATGTCCCCAGAGCATTTGCAATTTAACACCAAAATGATTTCCTCTGTTTGCCTTGAGGCTAAATTTTTAAGACAGTAGAGCAGATGAGTAGCAGAATAGGACAGGAAATGAGACTTCTTCAAAAGTAGTTATCCTGAAATCCAAAGAGAATTTTATTTTATTTTCCACGGACATTGTAAAAATACTGTGCATATGTTTGTCTGCAAAGGGAGACATTAATACATCTTAAATGATTTACTGAACTATTTTTACTTCTGTAAAAATTTTACTTTAACTTTTTTAGAAGTTTCACAAAACCACTAGCAAAACAAACTTTTTTATCTTCCAGAGAGTATGCATCAGTATGTTTTTTTTTGAAAATCAGAAGTAAAACAGATTGGCTGGATTCCAAATGCTAGAAATATTTACAGAGCATAAATGTTCTTTAAAGTTTCAAGCCCTGAACTTTCAGGGGTCCAAAACTTTCTGCCAATACTTTTCTATTAATGCATCCTGAACAACACATCTCACATTTTATGAAGACAACATAAAGAAAAAACAAACAAGCTTCCATGTGGCCAAGGCTGCTTTTTTTCTCTTTTTTTTCTTTTTTTGTTGCACTCATTTTTTATTTTTTTTTTTAAATCAGAGAATACCCTGAGTTAGGTTGAAACATGCTTTAAAAACATTTGAAGTGTAACAAAATTCTTTTTGTTAGGTTTTGAATAAAGATCCTTTAGTTTAGGTTTGAAAAAAAATATATTTCATTCAGCCGGCCATCTTAGCTTTAAATTGCACACTTAGATATTTGCAAGCACCCTGCATCAAGCATGATAGATCTGCAGAAAGGAATTAAGCCTCCATCAGAAACCCCACTGGAATAATATTATTTGTCCTCTTCTGTATGTTTGTTCAAGTGAAAGTGGGTGCATGTGTGTTTCAGTACCGGTGTCTGGGTGTATACTGAACGCAGGCACAGTGGAGTCTTTGTGCATGAAGCCGTATGTGACCCTGCCATTGGAACCCTCGTCAGCATCCACAGCATGAACCTGCAGAACGAACGTCCCCGCTGGCTGGTTCTCCAGGACTGACGTGCTCTCTCGGTACTGCTGACACTGAGGAGAATGAGACAGAGAGGACAGGTGGGAGGAAGAGAAGATCACACCAATGTAAGAATGGAGAAACTTAGATCAATACTCAATTCTATTGAAACTCACAGTGAGAGTGTGTGGGAGGTGGAATGTTGTTCATCTTGAAAGGACAGATTAAAGATTATTTACTGGTGGGGATGAAAAGTGTAACATGGACACAAAGTAATGAGGAAAGAAAGGAAGAAAGTAGGAATCCTGGTTCCAGCACCTTTTCCATCCATTGATTTTCTACATTGGCTTGTCCTGTGTAAGATAGATAGGGGTAGTGGGTTCAGGGTTCTTGGAGCCTATCTCAGCACCCACTGGGCAAAGGTGCTCAATAGCTGCTTGGTGATGTGCTCCCTGCGGCTCCAGAGCTTTGGTAAATATGAAAACTTTGAAAACTGCTGATGTTTTGGCACCCAATATGTTTAGCTCTGCCTAAAACATTTTTATTGGAAATGGGGCCAACACTTCACAGAGAGCTATCAGCAGTGTACCAGTAAAACAGCTGCTGTTGTATTGAAGAAGGCTAATTTTGAGTGAGATTTTACAAAAAAAGAAAATGGGACATGAAGTAGGTACATTTCTGTCAGCCAAATGAAACTTTTTTTCCATTGCTATATAAGACCAACTAATGTTTGGCCAGATTCCTGATTTTATGGTGACTGAATATTTTAGTGCATAATAAACTGCTCATTTAACTACAAAAGGAGCCATATAGAAGGTAGTAACAACACAAACAAAATGATATACCCTGCATATGTGCAAGTCAAAAACATGGACATTTACACCTTTCATGTATATAGCATTTGTATCTCCACCACAGAAGAAATCTTGTCAAAATGTATTCCTTTTACATGGGAAAAATACCCATGGGAGTGCATGAGTGTGCTTGTGCGGTTATGTGCTCCTGTGTACTCGATTACTAAAAAGACTGTCATATGCACTTAAATGTGGACTCTTTCTCCAAACCTTGTCAACCTCATCACTGTACTGACACCATGTAAATGTCCGAGCTAAATACTAAAATCTGAACATGGAAGGTTGTTATCACAGTGTAATAATTCAATCAACATTCAGATAGCAGAAGTTTCTTACAATTACTTGGAAGTGAAGTGGCAGCTTACAGTGAAGTTGCAAAGTCAAATATTTCAGGTTTCCCCTCCAGACACATGCTGAGTGTATAAAAATACTCTGATATAATTTAGATTTTCTTTAAAACTGTATCCCACATAAAAAGTAAAAAACACATCTACTCCGTCTCCCAGAAATTCACTATGACACAGCAAATGCTAACTCTCATTCTCTGTACTGACAAGTCCATTCACTGGAGGTTTAAGGTTTCTTTGCCTGTATATCAGACATAGGCATTCAGCTTTTTGTGCACCAGATCTATCTTGTCTGAGGTTCGTTTCAATCTCAGATTTTAGGAAAGTGTTTTTAGGAAAGACATCTCCACCTTCACCAGAGGAATGTGAAAACACCTCTCTGGTGACAAACTTTGCACAGATAAGTCAGTAAAGTCAAGGTCATACATTTTAGGGGACATAAACATAAAAAGAAAAACATTTTTGATTGGAATGAAAATGTTGCAGTGGTTCAACAAATGGCTCAGATTTACAGGCTACCATTACCCAATCTGATCGAATGGTGACAAGAAACTGACGAGTTGCAGAAGACAGCCCTAACATTACAATTAAAGGTAAAGTCACAGTATGCAGTAATAACTTCATGTCAGCACTGTAAAGATGGTCATATACTCCCATATTAAAACAGATAAGAGTATATGCCGAAAAACAAATTTTGTATGGATAGCAGTGTTTTGTTTCCATCTCAAGATATAGTGAACTTTTGTTTGAGTAATGCTGTTCTGGTACAATTTTGTACAACACAGTCTACTCGTGGTGTGGAAGAATAATATGAAGAATGAGAATGCAAAACATTTTTAAATCAGTTGTCTGCTGTCCTGTGTTTAAAATGGCAAGAAATCCTGGGGAAAAAATCAATCATGGCAAGTCAACATTCTTAAAATCAACGGTAAAACATGAACCCTACCCTACCCCATTTAACACCACATCGATTCTTGGCGTCATCATAGAGAGTCATTTGGCACTTTCAATTCTTGGTGTGATGTAAGGTAGCTGCTCCGTGTTTGGATTCTCAAACATTTTGTCAATCACTGAACTTGTCAAACACACAAAGAGCTTTATTATCCTCATTTAAACGCTGCCTGGGTTTCACTCACTCTCTCCACCCCACTCTGTCTGGGCTCTCATCTTTCTCTCGCCTACCCTGTCTCCATCATCTCTTTTTCTTTTAGTCCTGTCTCAATGGAATGTTGATGCCTATGTGCCAGAGACAGAAAGAAGAGGAAGGAATCCCTCAGTACTGCTGCTTGATGCCTTCCTTTGACATCTAATTAATGATAGGAACTTTCTTTTTTAATCTTCCCATGTTCCCTTGCTTCCTTCTCTTCTCCTCTGCCCTCCATTCTTCTATCATGCAACAATGCTTTACCTTTTTTCACCACATCAACCTTTCCATCTGTAGTCATCAGAAGCTTTTATACCTTTTGCCTCCAGTGCTTCACATTTTCCTTTATACTCTCCACAGATTAGAGGGAGTATTGTGAAGATACGCAGGTTTGCATGCAGGCATTCACCCATGCAATTAATTAGAAGGGTCAAAGAGAGTGCTTTGTGTTACAAATGCTTAGTCAATGTGAAAAAAAACAGCAACGTGGAGCAGACATTCCATATCACACGTAAACACATAGAGATGCTGTGATTGCTGTGCCTTGCCACCAATTCTGTGATTGGCTTGGACAGATTCTCTAGGTGTAGCCAAGGAATGGAGAGTGTGTTTGGTTTTTTGACCTTAGGATTGCACGTCTGCTTTTTGTAGATGATGTGTCTGTGCTGGCTTCACCAGACCGTGAGTATGCGCTTGGATAGCTTGCAGCTGTGTAGCAGTTGAAGTGAAAGTCTGGACTTTGAGTATCTTGGGGTCTTGCTCACGAGTGAGGGTAGGGTGGAGGCTGATAGTAGAGATGTCAATGGTTAACCATTAATCGGTAAAATACCAACAACAATTTTGACTGGTTATGCGTGCCCGTCTATAGGTTAATTTGCATATACACAAACATTCTACTAACAGCTTTGCTAGCTAGTAGTCTGAGGTAAAAAATTAAGCTTGGTGTGGGAACATTTCCTCCAGGGAGGAACCAAAGTCAAATGTAAATTGTATGATGCTACTCTTGAAGTTTATTAGTAGCACTAACACCATGGTCTAACAAAGTGAGAACAAGCACCCGTCCGCCATGTCGGAGGATGGCCCGCAAACAAAAATCAGACCCCTGCCAGCCAGAATACGTGTGATACACACTTATGTTGCTGGTGTTAAGCCATATCAATCAGTTTAATAGAGGGCAAGGGCTTCAAAAAGCTAGTTCGGTAGCTTTACATTGAGCCTGTATGTTATGCAAATGAGGGCTACTGAGACTAACTCAATGAAAAAAAAAGAAAAACAGGAGAAGAAGGATGAGGTAAAAGTCATGCTAGCCAGGGCAGACAAGCGACCTCTGGCCATCGACTGCTGGTGCTACATCACAACTACCTGTCACTTTATCAGTGCTGACTGGGAGATGTAGACTCTCCGCCCACCAGAGGTTGTTGTACCATTCATGTTTGTTTGTTTGTTTTTTTTAATCAAAATCATCCCTCATCAACATCCCTAATTGATAGGCAGCTTGGTTGGTGTTAATATAGGCATTATCCCAGACTGTGCTCTTTTGAATATACCAGATGATCTAAGTTCCTACACACACCTGTGGTGATGAGATTTGGGTGAAAACCAAAAGAACGAGACTGGAGTTACAAGCAGCAGAAAAGAGTTTCCTTCATGGGGTGGCTGGATTCACCCTTGGAGAGGGTGAGAGACGAAGGCATTTGGAGTAGAACCACTCAGGGATAAACCAATTCAACGTTTTCTGAATATAACTGAGAGCGTAAACACTGAATTTTGTAATGACACAGATGAAGAGGTCCTACATGACCCGTGCTGATCCACTTAGTAAAATCTATAAGTATCAACCCCAATACCAAACCAGCAGATTGGATCAGTGCATCCCTAGAACTGCTGCTCCTTTTTACATAGTGTATTTTGTTTCCAAAAGTGCAGTCAGGCATATAGTGAGAAGTGAGAGGTGCCCCCTCTTATGTTTTCTCCTCTTATTCCTACACCGTATGTTACAAATGTCTAATCTGGGTATTATGTACAACTTCAAATATAAACATGTATATGTATGTATATGAATAAACTTATATGAGAGCGAGTCACAGGAGAACTGAAGGTTAATAAACAAATGCAGTCAATCCCTGTCTGTGTCTGTAGTCTGATATTTATGCCACAGGGAAATGCAGGATCTGGCTGTATTCAAGAGATCTGGCCTATCTGTATCTGCCTCTTGGTCCACTGATCCAGCCCTGAGTTCCAGAGAGGCTCCAGTCGGTTATAAGATTGGGCATCAAACAAGATAAAAGGGCCTTTCTGCCTCAGTGTCCTGCTGCTGCCTGCTAGCTACAGAGGAAACACCAACTAACCTTGGATGTCTTTACTAACTGAGAAAATCAACACTTTTTCTGTGGTACTTTGTCCCTCTTTCTTTGTCCGCCTTTGATCAAATACACAACATTATAAACAGCTGTGGTTGTCCAGAATTTTTTCTCCCATCCATTATGTTTTTTCTTTGATCGTGATTTTGCATCTGCTTTATTTGTTGCTTTCATTTTCATCTTCACTTATCTCTCTTTTCATTTTTTAAATATTCTCTCTTTGACTCAAAAGAGTCATGGTGAGTGGGGGGGGCGGGCATTTGTCCGTTGCAATCAGCATCCTGCCAGCAGAGAGAAAAGAATGAATCATAGACTTGCAGTATGATGCCAGCAGGAGATTCCTGAGAGAGACAATTGTGCATACAGAGCACATGAAACACTGTGGACCAGGAATGCCTCTCTTCCCCTCTCCTCTCTTTTCTCTTGGCTCTCATCTCATCGCCCGTCCCTCTGTCTCTTCCTGCTACGAGGTGAAGCCGAAAGGGAAACACTTGGCGCTCACTTTTCCCCAGGAGAGACCGAGCGAGGTTTACTCAGCAAGCCCCTGCTCCTAATCTTGGCTTGCGATACCTCATGGGGCTTGAAAAGTCACCTCATTTAAAATTGAGACATGGCTAGAAGAAAGCAGGTGGAGACGTAGCGCTTCCAGAGCGGGTCGGTCGGGATTTCTGCCACATCCCTCAAAGCTTTAATTAAAAGACCGAGATGATGTAGGAGAGAGACGAGAGAGCAGAGACGAGGGGTCAAGCCGGCTAATCGCTCCTCCAGAGAGGAGAGATAGAGGCTAATAAATAGCGGAGATAGACAGACAAAGAGAGGGAGACAGAGGAGTGATGGAGGAGAGTTACATGAGACAGACAGAGGAAGAAAAAGAGAATCAGCAAAGAAAAGGATAGAGTGAGAAGTCACTGAGATATATTAAGATATTAAGACAATGAGAAAGAAGAGCAAAAAACTGCATGTCAACCGTGGGAGTAGATCTTTATCCAACACTCTTTCAAACTCAAGCAGATAATGAGCAAGACTAAACAAAGCTTAATGATGCGAGCATGCCATTGCTCGTCTTACCTTCTCAAAGACAGGCTTGTTGTTATTCACGTCGTCCACTCCCACTATGACCTGAGCCGTGGATGACAAGGCCTGAGGTCCGCCTGAGGCGTTGTCATCCGTTGCTGTAATGTTGAGGACATATTCAACACCCTGGAGGTGAGGGGGCGGGCTGGAGCGCAGACGGATCAAACCTGCAACCAAACGCAAGGATAACAGCGGTTAACACACACAGTCAGTCAGCTATTACTCAGGTAACATCTGTAAATTCTTGCTGTCTATATGTTACAGTGTTTTGCAATGGCAACGTGTCTTTTTCTCGAATTTAACGTGACAAATTTGCAATACTATTTGAAAAACCCAAAGATAATACAAACAGGTTTACTTCAGCTGCAACTATTAAAACTGGGCTGACCACACGGTAATTTACAGAATATTGGTCATGGGCCACATATCAGAACACAAGTTTCTGGTTGACTCAGAATCTTGATCTGGACAACAAGGAACATCTGGCTTTCAGCATTTTAGTTGTCTGGTTGCCATGGCATTATAATGTGTATTGTTAAGTGTAACTATATATGCAAGCTGGGAACAGATTGGCTATGTTGATTCAGCCTCAGAGGGCTACGGCCAATGTTCCAGGGCTTACAGTGTAGCCAGTGGATATTTGGATAATGCATATCCGGGCCAAAATTTCCTCTTCCGTGTGGTGGTCATTATTTACAGTCTGATTAGCAACTTGAGACATGAGAATAGAGTTGGAAGCTAATCTCTAGAAACAGATATTTGCTAGGGCTGCAACGATTATTTTCATTGTCGATTATTTTCTCGATTAATAGTTGTTTGGTCTATAAAATATCAGAAAACTGTGAAAAATGTCAATCAGCGTTTCCCGAAGCCCAAGGCGACACACTCAAATATCTTGTTTTGCTTGTAATCCAAAGATTTTCAGTTTACTGTCAGATAAGTAAAGAAACCAAAACACATTCACCGTTAACAAGCTGGAGTCAGAGAATTTTGACTTTTTCTTTCCAAATCAATTAATCGATTATCAAAATAGTTGATGATTAATTTAATAATCAATTAATTGTTGCTGGTCTAATATTTGCATATGAATGCAGATTTTTTTTTTTAAACTAATACAAAGCTTAACTGTCGTCAGACAATAGCCGATGGGTTCAGAGATTGCATTTCAGCCAGTGTGTTCTGCCTCTTTTGCTCTCCACAGGGACAGTTTATATGCAAGCAACCAAAGCCTGCTCAAACATGACTGGTCAATACCACTCTGACTATGAACGGAAACCAGAGAGATCTGATACCAAAATCTTGTCCCTTGCATACCAATTTTGCATTCCTAAGGAGATATCTGTTTATCAAGATTGCCTTGAGAGTCAGTAGTGTCCAAATTACTGTTCTGGAAATGTACCCTGAACTGCCCAGGTGAATTGTTCTGATCTAAACCAGAATTACCGGAACAACAGAGGCGACTATAACCCAGAGTAGAGTAGTGTTGGCCATTAATTGTATGGTTGGTGGATCAATCCCTGACTCCGCTCATTCACGTCCTTCAGCAGTGCACTGGACCGAAAACTGGTCTCTGCGTGTGTTTTATGCATGTGACAAAAGCGTCTGCCAAATTTTTGTAGTGTAATGGTGTTTTTATGTGGCCAAGTGGCTTATTTTTTCCTGTCTGTATCGTCACTGTCAATCTGTCTAATTTAAAAAAGGTAAAAAAAGCCATAGAGTGGTCTGTTCAGAGTTTGTGTTCTTTAACAGGAAGCAATATTATCCATTGTATCTATGTAAGTGAGAGCTGTTGAGATGGCAGTCGTGACATCTCTGTCAGACTTCAATTCATGTTTTGATGTACAGAAAGTTCAGATTCAATGCAGTCTAGTATTTGAGAACACAGCAGATCTTCAATGTAAACCAGGGCACTTATTTTAATAACCGATGAACGTGAAAGTTTCCAACAATCCGTCAAGAATGCAAGCTTAACGCTACAGACCCTGCCAATTTAACTGCTTCAAATTCTGGATCGGCTTCAATGACAAAGTCTTTAGAATTGTCAGTGCAGCTCATACCACACATTGGCTACAACAGAAAGTCAAGGCTGAGCTTACATACAAAAAAAGGATCTCTCACATGAAAACCAACAGCTCTGGCAAGAAAAAAAGTAGAAGGCAAACAAAAGCACAGGTGTTTCTATGTCCCCCCTTTTTCAGTCCTGCAAGACTTTTCACTGAAGTGGAACGCTTGAACACACTCAGATAGTGTCTGCGATTTAGAATGGAGGCAAAGGTGGGTAGAGCAGGTGAGTAGCACAATAGCCAAAAGCTACTTGAGTAAAAGTATTCAGTAAAAATCAGAATCTCCGAGTGACTATTAAACAACATACTGACAAAAGTAATCATTTAGCTTTAAGAATATAACCTCTTAAGTACAAAGCTTAAGAGACAGTTTACGGTCAGATATCAATGCACTTAACCCTGTAAACAGAGTATGTCTACTTTGGTTTAAAATCATCATTTGCCATTTCTGGAAATCTACAGAATTTTACCAACCACCCCTACAATATATGGTAAGAAAGTGATTGGATGCTAAAAACTAATAGCCCCTGAAAGCTGCAATTTTAGCTATTGTAATACTAATAAGACAATTTATTCTTTTCCAGGGGAAATGCTACTTTGTTTCTTTGTTGGTTTAAGGTAAATTACACATTAAAATGCCTTGAAAACAAATAAGGCTGATCATTTCTGAGAGTAAATCATTACATACTATTTAAAATAAAATGTTTTGGATGAGTAAATATGAGACAGACCCACTTGCTAAATTCATCAGGCATGATGAGGCCAGACCAGCCCTCGATGACCTTTGTCATATATACACACATATATATACACACACACACACACATATATATATATATATATATATATATACACACACACACATATACACTACACACACACACACACACACACACATACATATATATACTGTATATATATATATATATTATAAAGGTAGAGCAGAAGGCTGCCGCCCAATCAGCATGTCAGTACAAGAGTCAGTATAACCACACGAATGCTAGCCATGAACTTCTCCAAGGTGAACATGAAAATCAAGCTCAACCTACTCATGCCTTGGATAATTTTGGAACAGAAAACTGATTTCAACACTCCCTACTCATTATAACGGGTTGCAACTTGCAACTTTAAACTTTTTTAAAGGACCAGTGTGTAGGATTTAGTGGCATCTCGCAGCGAGCCAGTGTTAGGTTTGTGCGTTCAGCACTACTGTAGAAACCACGCCATTCAGCACGGTGGATTCTGTGTCGATACAAAGGGCTCATTCTAACAGAAACAAAACAGTTCTTATTTTCAGGCGATTATACACTAATAAAAACATACTGTCATATTCTGCCAATAAATCCCTGTGAATCTTGCATGCATAGGGTGATGGCAGGTGTTTGCTGGCTGCTTTTTATGTGGGGCTTTATGTTCTTCTGACTTGCCACATGACCCTAAAACCAAAGTTCCTAATCTGCACAAGGTGCAAGAAACAGCTTCATTCATTCTTCATTCTATTTGTTATTTTCAGCAGGCTTCAACCAAGAAGTAACTGTACTGTTCTCAGCCAATTCTCTCTTGCTATTACTCTAATTGGATTAAAATAACATTAACAAACAATTTTAACTTCTGTTTTTGACAAGAAGATTTAGACTTCATGGAAGCCCACACACCACATCACAACACACTAGTTGGGTGTGTGCCAATGTAATCTAAACCAGGCTGCAGACTTTGTGGTTGGTATTGGTTCAATTTTGGCTTTGATTTGTAGTCATTAACAGTGTGATCAATACAATTTGTATTAAATTGTATTTATGATATTTTGCTGGCTTCTGTCATATCTTAAGGCCTAAAATCAAATGATTGGATTTTAGACTAAAGACCTACAGAAACTCTAGTTTTATTCATTATGATAGTTCAGGAAAAACATCATCCTACTGTAGGTCACTGCCATTCCAAAGAAGCCCATACAATTTGAAAATTCCTTTTTTCCCCCTTACAATTATATGTGCAAAGCTGTAGGTTATGGAGTTGACTGAGATGCAATGCAATTCAAAGTGACCATTCACTGCGCTCACTCTGAAATATGTAATATGGCTAAACTGGACATTATTGTAAGATATGGACAGCTCTGCACAAATGTTAGAAAAGGACCCTTTCAAGCAACAAGAAATGCTGAATCAATTACACTAGATTTTGGATTCCTACAGTTGGGCATCACTGATTAGCTGTACAAGTGTAGAGTGGACACAATACTCTCTGCAACCAGGATGTATGAAATCTATAGAATGATATGATGAAATAACCTACATGAGACCATGCAAAAGTGAGAACCAGGTTCAAAATAACCCACATTATCCATCTCACACTGCTGTTGCAAAGGCACAATAGTTTCTTTTGTAAATAGGAAGAAAAAAGCCAAGCCATGAAAGAGAAAGAAGCTTCTGGTGGACACAGACTTTCTTATTTTAGTTCTTAGTTCTGAGAGAGATTTCATTAATTATGGCTACACAACATATGAATAGTTAAATTGATTGGTATTCCCTTTTAGCACCATCATTCTGGCATTCCATTTCATCCCTTCTCCCTTCTTTCTCTCACTGACTCTCTCTTTCAGTCCGGTGTAGGCGTCTCATCTGCATCCCACTCTCTGCTTTGAATGACTCTCCTCCACTCTGTATTCATCTCACCCTTTGGTGCTCTGTTTACTTTGTGTGTGTGTTTGTGCGACAGTGTGCGTGTGGGCTAAAAGTGCAGACACACTTATTACATCCTCCTTATCTTCAGAGGCAGGGGCAGGTGCTATGGCTGTCATGTGTTCATTTGGTTGCCGTTTCACAAGAGACCCTGGAAATGGAATCACATGTGCACTTATCATAGATGTGTACATGTGCATGTACTATTCATCTTTCTATCTCTGTTTACCAGACCAAAGGAACTGATAAGACAGATTAAGCCAGACAGTGCATGATTTTTTATTTTTTATTTATTTATTGAGTGTGTGTGTGTGTGTGTGTGTCCATAGTGACTGGAGCATGACATGTGAAAGGAAGATTTGCATTATGTGATTTGTAGATGAGTTTCTGGAGATGGACGATAAAAGAAGCAGAATGAAGCAAAGGAGAGAATTTCTTTTCTGCTCAAGTTAATGCTGTACAAGCTCATAATTTTTGAACTGCACATCTACAGTATGTCCCTTCTGTTTGCCTTTGAATGTGCATGTGCGCACATGTGTGTGTGCTGTTGCACAAGAGATGGAGGATTGCCACGGAGGGGGTGTCTGCCTCGAGGTGTTTGTCACAATGGCTGGTTCCCTGGCACTGCTGTCTGTGGTTAAGGGTATGAGTAGGTGTGTGTGTGTGAGTGTGTGTGGAAAAGAGACAAAAATAGACAGGGAGGGAAAAGGAGAGAGAGGGGGAAAGATGATTCCAATTTACAGCCGTAGAGGTGTAAGGGGTGGAAGCTTTGCCTGAGGAAAGACGTGTCACATACATTGTGTCAGACATATAAATGCATAAATATACTCACACACAATAAAATACACAGGGGAGCACACAAACACTTAAATTCAGCAAACGCTGCTGCAGAGGTTTATGCCGAGTACAATAAAGTCCAGCAGTGAGTTGGGTTTTTTTTTTT